>WYDI02000243.1:0-64230 GCA_009867235.2 Psittacus erithacus
AGTGTTCAAGGCCAGGTTGAACACAGGGGCTTGGAGCAACCTGCTCTAGTGGAAGGTGTCCCTGCCCGTGGCAGGGGTTGGAGCTGGATGACCTTTAAGGTCCCTTCCAACACAAACCATTCAACGATTCCATGCTTCTATGATTTCTTCCTGTGCACAAACACCTGAAAACTGACAGATCTGCAGTGGAATGGAAAAAAGGACAACTCTGATTCCCCTAATAATTCATTAAATTCCCCCCCCGCCTTTCCTTTAAACAATTCATTCCCACACTTACATTTTTCTTTCAATTTTCTCCTGTACAAGCACACATTTCAATGGCTGAAGAAGCTTTCTAGGATTAAAATGTATGCATTTAAAGCAAGACTATATGCCAATTAGTGTTCATAGGATACATATTTTGCTTATATATATATACACACACCAAAATGCCAATTTACAGTTAAATAGGGATGGTTTGCATTCTGACAAATTAACAGTGTACACTGCATGTGTGAATGCAGCCTATAGGAGACACCAGACAAGCGAGGGCTACGCCAGTTCAGCAGACATCATTACACGTAATATACTTATTTCTCAACAACGTGAGCAAATTCTGGCTCTAGTATTTTTCTGAATAGCACTTCACCCCCAAGTGGACTGTTCACACCATTTGGAGGAAGGCTTGAAGTCTGCAGCCCCTGGTGAGCCCGAGATGATCCAAGGAATGAAACATTTGAGTACCACAGTTCAGGTCAACACTGGTTTAGGGGCAGCCTTTGTTTCTTCAAGGGCAAGAAATTGGATACTGTCAAGTGAAAGAAAACCTGCTGTTCCTGAAATCTGTTCATGCGACATAAGAGCCCTTTGCAGTCGTTTCATTAAAGTAATACGGCTGAGAACCTGTTCCTGTCCTTCAGGAATGATATTGGCAATTTCGAGGCATGCAGTTTTCTTGGGTTTTTTTGCCATTTTCTCTCATTGCTGCCTCCTAAACACTGTTGGTTGTGAATGTGCTTCTAGCTACAAGCTTTACTTCTACTGGGCTCTGCCACTGCCTACAGTGGAATAAGTAATTGTACTGCTCACAACTGCTGTGTTCCTGAGATTAAAATGCAGAGATTAACAGTTTTATGTGTTCAAGGGGCAAGAGGGGTCAGCACGGAAACCACTTCCTCTGCTGAAATCAATCCCAAATGACGAGGCAAGGAGCTATGTTCCCCTAACATGGTTACATGCCTAAGGAAGCTGCAGACACTGAGCAGCCTGGCTTGGCTGTGGTTAGACCTGCTCCAGCAGCCGCTGTCATGCTCCTTCTGCAGTCACCACATCCCTCGATGAAGCTCAATGTGAAGATGCATTGTTTTGCAAGAGTCCTCACGTGGTGCAGCTCTCTGCAGCACAGGGCCAGAGAGGCACATGAGCACCGTACAGGAAGAGCTGGTGATTTCAGAAGCACAGTTAGGGGAGGTTGTGCTTTTCCTGCCCAGCCCCTCTCACAGCAGCCCTTTGCCCCATCAACGCAGGTGTTTGTGAGCATGGGTAGGAAGCTCAGACGAAACTCTTAAGTAGAGTGGAAAGCTTTTAACTCACTGGGAAAATGGCATTATTTGTCCTCTAGATCTATTTCTCAGCCTCTTCATGGTTCAGCCGTACAAGCATGTCCCGGTGCAGAACTAGAGACAGTGAACCTCAGGCCCCCCCCATCACTGACATCCTGGATGAACCACAGCCTTTGGCACACTTTCCCCTTCCTGATCCAATACAGGAGGCTAACACAAGACTTGCTTTCCACCAGCATCCGTTCCCTGTTGTTAAGTATTTTATGAGCAGTGTGCATTACTTTGCTTCCATGGTAAGGCCCTCAAGAGATCACTGTCATCTTTTAAAACTCATTTAGACTGCAGCCCAAAAGCTTGGGCACAAGTACGTTTCCCTGGGCACTCTGAATGGGTCCTCCTTCAGGGATGACTTCCTGGGGAGTGTTTGCAGTATGGTTGGTGCAGGAAAACACGACTTTCCTACGCTATGGAAAATAAGGGTGGTGTCATCACAATAGCAATAACATTTTTTGTTAGCAAGGGGTTTTCCATGGCCATTTACATCCCAGAAAAAAAAATAATAAAAAAAATAAAAAGAAGCAGAGAAGAATTTGTGCACATTTCTTCTCCATAGGGAAGTGTTAGAAAAGCCTGCCTTCCCAGCTTGTTCTGTACGCTGAGCTTCTGCCTGCCTGTCTTGTTTTGGCTGGTCTAATTTGCATAGTATTTCCTCTCCCTGTGTAGGTTTCAGTGTTACACTGGGGTCAAGCTGTATCTTTTGCAAATCAGGATGTAAACAAGTCTCGTTAATTCATGTGACACCGAGCTGCACACCCCCTTCTCTGTTTGGAGTTTTTTTAGATATATATTAGCATCAAAAATGATCCAGGATCTTTTTAAAGATCCAATTTCATACTTCCCAGCATCCAGCAAATAGGCTACATAACAGGCAAATGCCAAGTGCTCTGAAATAACCATAGCAAAGGAAGCTCTGAGAAGAAGCCCAGCACACTGAAAACTCACTGAAAGAGCAATATCCTGTCAACTAGAATTTGCTTGTGTAATAAAAAGACTTTGAATTTTATGTTCATTCAAACAGAAACATCCCCATGAAGCACCTTTGCACAAAAAAAAAAAAAAAGGAAAAACATTTGATTGAGGATGGAATAGGCTTAGAATAATTTGGGTTTGTGAATCCTTGCCAGCTCCACTCCTCCACACATTCCTGCCTGCATTCTGATCTCGTTATGAGCCGGGTGAGAGCGCAAGCTTCACTGGAACAGTTTTCACCCATCTGCATCCTCTTCTTCCTTCTCAAACTGAAGAAGGATGTATATTTATAACCCCCTCAAGATACTGTGTGGATCCACGGCAAGAAGGCTGTGGTGTTTGGAAGCTGGGCAGGGAGAAGGCACAGGATGGCTGGCATAGAAGATGCAGGAGTGTGTTTTCCTGTTCATCCTGGTTTATGAAGCTGAGGCTTCACTTCACATGAACTGACCCAGTGCCTTGTGGTTCCTAAAATAAGACCAAAGCTTATGCTCAGACACCAGTTTTGCCTCCCGCAAGTATTGAGCGTATCTGGATCTATGCAGCAAGGTCCCTAAGGATCGGTACTGAAACCAGGTCGATGCAGAGTCTCACTGACGACTCTGCTACCAGAAAGGACAGTGCAGAAGGTGTCAATGCTACCGAAGGTTATGAATGCTTTGAAAGTCTCTTTCAGAATTCAGACCAGTCTTGATGATTGAATAAACATCAATAATAAACCTTAAATCAAGCCAAGACATTCAATAAAGGCAAGTGTGAAGTACTAAACAAAGGAAGGAGAAATTAAATGAACAAAGAAAGAAATAACTGGTTAAACGAGAGCACTGCTGGAGTTATGGAGGACCCCAGGTGGAATACGACTCAACGCCATGACACATTGAAACAAAAAACATGAAGCTCATTCAATGATGCATTAGTAACACTGGTGCATGTCAGACACAGGAAGTAATTATTCACTTTTGTCAAACATCAGTGAAACTTCTCTCAGGGTGCAATTTGGAGCACCACATTTCACCAGAAACACATACCAATTTGACAGGAAAACATCCTCCTGTACATAAGGCTGAATTTCTGTTTGGTCTGGAAAAAGAGGGAGGGTATGACAACAGCTTTCCACATAGCAAGCAAGAATATGTGATAGATAACAAGAATTCATTTACTTCAGAGAGCGCAATACATAAGCTACACATTAAGAAAGGTTTTCTAAGAACAGTGAAGAGGTGCAGGGTATCTCCGCATCTGCTTAATTATCCTTGCCTCTCAGCAGGGCTGATTATCCCAGGCTGGCTACCCTGTGCCTGGTTGATTGTCCAGTGTCAAAACCGTCTGCTTCAAGCTCATTGTGTCTCCCAGCTTCATGCTCCACAGCACTACTCTGCACTCAGATGACACTGAGCTCCACGCAGGACCACACCACTGCCAGTTAGTACTCAGCTACAACTGCAGTAGCTGCTCTGAGATTTCCTGCCTCATCTGCTCATGCTAGAATAGCACAGGCAAGTGCCACTCAGAACAGGCTTCTGGAAGGACACAAAACGACAAGGGGAAGCTGAACAACACATTAGCTCAGTGTGCATGGAAGACATACAGGGACATTTCCACTGGAAGTCAGGTCATCCTGCTCCATGAAGAGCCTCAGAAGCATCTTACCATCTCGGAGAAGTAAATCTCTCAGCTTTTTCTCAGCAAAGAAGTTCACTGGCAACCCCCGTCTTACAGAGAAGCCAGATCCAAGATCATTACAGAAAAGAAGGGAGGACAGCAATTCTTCAGCTTCTTATGACCATTTTGCTTATCTGGGCAGTATTCCACACTCCACTGCTCCTGCACTCACACTCTGCCCATGCACTCTGCCCGCTATAGCCAGCACAACAACTGCATGGGACAGGGTTTTGCAAGTTCTCTCACCGAGCCTTGATGGAATATCCAAGGTACAGCAAGTTTTCTGGGGTAAAGCAGCATGGGCAAGATGAGGTTCATTCCCAAAACAGAAGGCTTCATAGAAGTATCACCAGACCTGCTGGCTGGGAGCCTGTCAGTCACTCCCTTACAAGTTACTGCCATGGCCACATTTTCAGGGCTCTTCTTCAGGATATGACAGCCCTTGTGAGAAGCCCGAAGGACCTCAAAAGTTCCAAAGAAGAACAAAAAATGAAACCCTCTTTGTCTCAGCTCTGTAATGCGACCCAGTGTGCACATATGGGAAAAGATAATTGGAATAGACAAAGCCATGGGCAATTGGGCAGATGATGTGCCAGAGAACTATGAACATCTGTTGTGTGGTAAATATACAGCCATCAGCTTTTCTCCATAGTCTATAAACAAATTCAAATTAAAAAAACAGGATGATAGCTTTTATTTATATGTAACTACACAGAAGTCTGGGAATTAACACTCCATTGTGAAATACTAAGTTGACAGATCAGCTCATTTGCAGACCACTGTTAGCAGTCCACAAAGTGCATTTACCCCATATTAACCTGGACAAAGTAAGGGATTCATGGGCTCAACTCTCCTCTGCCCCCTCTATTCTCCCTGAATCCCATTGCTGCCTCCCCCTTCTCTAGCACTTCTCAAGGCCCTGGACACCCTTGCTGATAGATCTGCTTCCTGCATTAATCAGCTTCTACCTTGGATGTGCAGGTGTTGCTAGGTCACTACATGTAGTAGAGCTTAAGACAAGCAGATTCAGGCTGTCGTCCACTTTGCAGGAGCTCCCCACACCTCTGTAGCTTCATATTTCTCATTCAACTTCTCATACCTCTACTCTGCCATGGTGCCTATAAAGACAACTGTTCACTTGCTTTGTGTGTTGAGGACTATTGTTTCATGGTTTCCTTGCACCCTCTACCAGTACCCTCTGTCATCCCACTCCAGTACATAGAGGACAGGCTTTCTGAAAGGAGACCTATTTTGCTGCACACGTTTGTAATGTCTAGCACAGCCCAGCCTCTTCCAAAGCTGAGGTAATAAAACTATATAAAGGCAATACCGTTAATTCGCCTTCTCTTTCCATACAGGAAACTGTGATTAGCAGGCAGAATTTGGGTCAGACATGCATTTTGTGTTATTGCAACAGGCCATTAGGAGATGCAACTGCAATGTTTAAAGCTAGAAAGGACCTGGCAAAATAGTCACCAAACCTCAGAAACACACCCTATTACAAAGATGGTGAATTAGCATCACTGGACCAATACATTTATATTGTTAAAACAAGGTAAGCACGCTTCATTTACTCCAACTTAGTGGCATACTGTCAACCACAATGATATTTTATTGCTACTAAATTGTTGCTTTTCATGAATAGGGTCTTGGCCAATGGCTAAAGTAAAGCACCAGCAGAAGATGAGGAGCCTGCAGAGAGCTTAGCTGATAAGAGAACGGGTTAAAGAAACTATTCTTATTTGTGTGACAATCATCTGTGAGAATATTTTCCGTCTGTGCTATTTTTGGTTCCTAGAGGATGGCTCTTACAAGAATATGGAATTAGAATTTGAATACAGGCATAGTAAGAGCACTTTGCATGTGTGCCCACACAGCCTCCTTCCCCCAGACGCCTCCATCAGGGAGCTCCACTGCGAGCAAGGTCAAATTATAACAATAAGGCGCTGCAGAAAGATCTTTTACATTCCCAAATTGCTTAAAGAAATTAAAACTCATCTCCTGGGATTTTCAAATCAAAGAATGTTGTTTATTTTAAGGGTCGCTGTAGCATTATATTTATAACCCATTAAAGCACCTTGGCTTGAAAATATACGTCAAATGAGGAAATCATTACACTTAAAAGAATTGCACATGATGGCCGGATTCTGTCTGTCTTTAACCACATGATCTAATGGAAATAAAAGCCTTCCTTTTCTGCATGGAATTTGAAATTACAGACAAGTCCCCGCAATTACTTAACCTTTCTGACATGGATTCTCTCCCACTTGTCTCTTTTGGTCAGGAGCAACTCTAAGTGAATGCTTGTTGCAGAAAGAGATTTGCTGGAGTGGCTAAAGGAATTAATAACTTCAGGTGTGGCATACACGTTCCTCATATGGTTTTAGCTGTGCCAAAAGTACACCTCACTAATGGACCCTTGTGGTGCTAGGCTCTGAGCAGGACTGAAGTCCCTACTGCACTGATACCTCGTGCTTGAGACAGGAGCCAAGGTGGGACAACATGAGCAGCCCATGGGCAATTCTGGGCAGTACGGTTCAGTTTTCTAACAGGACAGGTGCGGGTTACACAGAGCTATTATGCAGCAGCTGACCTGAGCAGCAGGATGGGAGCCTTTCTTTCATTCAAGACTTTAAAAAGGCAATTGACTAACTCCATTTTGTCCTCCATTGATGTACATTTTAAAATTTAACTTTCCAATGGGACTTAAGAGGATACATTTGCAAGTCTACTCATGTAAGCAGCTAGGAAGGTCTGTTTGTTCTATAGAATCATAGAATGGTTTGGGTTGGAAAGGACCTTAAGATCATCCAGTTCCAACTCCCTGCCATGAGCAGGGACACCTCACACTAGACCATGTCACCCAAGGCTCTGTCCAGCCTGGCCTTGAGCTGCCAGGGGTGGAGCACTTACCACTTCTCTGGGCAACCTTTTCAGGTGCCTCACCACCCTCACAGTAAAGAACTTCTTCCTTCTACTCCTGCTGGAAGTGATAATCCTGATAAAAAATGTAACGCACTTCTTTCTTTATCTTCTTGGTATTGAAAATGCAAGGCATCAATCAATGTTTTCAGCATAAGCAAAATCAAGTCAATCTTCTAACACTGGGAAAGAACTGGGCTGTAAGTTTTGCTTATTGAGAAGTCATTAAAGCATCACATGATTCCATAAAATGTCATCCATAAAAGATAGGCAGAACATTGCTGGTACAGCATTATAAACCACATACTGATAAACAAAGTCTTTATATTTACTGAGTTTTTTAACTGGTGTTTCCTTAATACGTCAATGAACATTCATATAATAACATTAACATTAAACGAGCATTTCTGATAAAGCAAAATTTTGAAATTATGGCTTTAGGTTTTCAAATCTCTTCCCAGATAGTATGGAATTGTTCATCATGCTAGTTAGTGAGGAACATGACTCCTTGCACAGCACCGTAAACTGAAGCAGGAGGATTAAATACCTTACCTAAGTGTTTGGCCCACAATATCTGCACTCCATAGAGCAGTATAGTCCGGGCAGTCAGATATTCAGAGCAGGGACCTGGCTGATTTGGCTGGATTAGACTGAAACCCTTTCTCAGCTATAGGTTTCAATGCACATCAAAGTAAGGAAGGCAGAGATGTCCAGATCTTGTCTCAACATAGAGAGCCTGGACGTGGTCTTTTGGGTTATGCGTGCATGAGGCATTTGAAAAGGCAGTGAGGCTCAGCACTGCACGACTTGTGTAACCCAAGCCCTTCAATGTCAGCCTCTCAAAACCAAGCAACACGCCAGTGAAAGCAGCCCATGAAGCTTCTTGGCCCTGTGGCCTACACAGCTTGCCGGATAGCAAATTCAGGTAGCCAAGAAACATTGAGCAATAGGCAATGGCAGCAGAGAAATCTTAATGGGTTGGAGAGCAGAACCTCTACCCCAGAAAGACAGATTCAGCAGAATGGCAGAAGTCAAACTTTCACCCACTTGCATGTTCATAGGAAGAAGGAGGGCATACCGTATTAAGAGAATTTTAAAATACCCAAATCTCCATGGGGAAGAAGTTCAGTGTCATAACTGCACTTGGCACTGGCTTTATCCAAGGACTCTTAGTCCGCATGAGTGTGCATTTTAATCCACTTGGAAGGCAGATTACACCAGTTTATACAAGGGCAGTCTTGATATGGGCTGGAAGCACCACAGAGCCAGGCAGGGAGCCGCAGTCTGTGCACTTCATGTTCACATGCCACCACACTGTGCTGGCATTTTCCCCAAGCGTTCCAGCAACAGGGTACTTGGAGCCCCAGTAACATTTCACCTAGCAGTAAGTAGTTTCTAGGAGATCTCACTTAGGTCTTTTTAAAGGCTCTGATTTGAGTCATTATTTTACTTTTTTCTATTAAACTGAGGTCAACTCTACTTTAGGACTCAAATAAAGAAATGGATCTGAAGGCATCTTACCAGTGTCCTATCACAAAGACTGTTGTAGATGAGATGGAAAGAAAGGATTTCCAAAAGGAAATCTCCAGAACAGGGTAAAGGAAATGCGGTGATTTTGAAAACCAAAGTTTTAGGGTCCTTCGTCTCAGAATCAATAGGGTTCTTGCTTGGAGTTAAAACTACTTATAAAAAGGATGTTTTGGTGAAGAGCCACATTGCTGCAGTTTTTTTCAACAGGTTGCTGAGACTAAAACTGCATTTGCTTCCATTAAAGAACAAGAGTCTTTCAGAGACAAAGGAGGAGTCTTTGCTTTGTAAAGCACGGCCCAATTGAAATGTTCACATAACATTTAATGTTAAAACATTAGTTGAAATGATAAAGCTGATGTGGTGATGCATATTAACACAGCATATTTTTCCCCTCACATTTCTCACAAGGTAGCAGTACCTCCTCCAACTACAGGCAGCAGGAGTTAACAGATGCGCAGCACATTAAAAACTTAAGTCCTTCCAAAAAATTTATGATAGCAAGTAAAAACCAAGCCCAAAGATCATGAATTAAACCTCTGGATCCAATAATTCCCTAACAGACCAGGTAAGGTGTTTACTGCTGCATGGATATGCAGATACAAAAAAGGTTTCCATTCCCTGGTCTGCAGGCTCTGTACAAACCTCCTGTCTGCATGATATGAGGGAAGCTCTACAGCTACTCTGTTTTGCTCTATGGCTAGTTTAATTTGCACCATTTGCAAATAATCACTAGGGGCTAAAAGGGACCCAAAAGCCATGCATGGCAAACAGGTGTCCCTGCATTTCTCATAGGCACACTCCTTCTCCCTTGTTTTCCTGATTGTCCTGGCAGGAGATGGAAAATGCTGGTAAGAGTAACAAATACAGCTCCACTTTGACTACATCCCCCATGCAGTTGAGAAGACCCTCCCTGGACCAACACCACCTGCTTTACACATAAATGTACCTGAGAGATTTGCCACAAAATGTTAATTGCATGAGCATAATCTACTTTAGATCTCACAGGAAAGAGGAGGCATGAGACTCAGATCTGAAAATCAGTCTGGTCTACCCCAGCCCCGCAGCCTCGGCACTTCCAAAAGTTCTTCATACAGAACCCACAGAAGGCCTTTTGTCTTCGCTAAAGCCAATCTCTAAGGCCACGGATTCTGCTGGGTTTGCTTCAGCTTGGATATGTAGTGTCAACACAACAGCAGCTCCTGCTGCACGCAGATTGGTGGAGAAAGTAGGTCAACATGAGACAAGCTGTTCTCAGAGTAGCATTTCTCCCTCCACTCCCTTCACTTTTTGCAAATGAAGAGTGCTAAACTAGTTGCTTTGTAAAGCACATAGGCGTTCACCCTGTCAAACAGCAGTAAAGCTGTTCTGCTGAACAAGTTGCAGCCCTAGATGATTATTTTATCACACAATTTAGAACAATGTGCCGTGTTTGTAATAGACTTCACAGGAGACAAGACTTGTTAGTACTAAAATTCAAACTAATTACCAAAAAACTGGTTTGAGTAGTGTAAAACAAGGGGAGTATGTAAGCAAGACAAAAATAATTCTAAATATTAAATGAATATTCATAAAAAATGCATATTTTTACACAGTTTGTGGGTTTGTGTCACAGAAAATTAGTTTCTGTCAAAAATTAGTTGTCTGTGAAAAGAAAGCAGAAACTGTGTTTTAACTCAGAACACACTGTATTCAGTGAAAAGGTCTTACATGTTCATCAAACTATAACAAAACCACAGAATCACTGCTCCAGGGATGTGGCCCTGCAATGTGCAGAGATGTGTTCTCACTTTTCGAGTCTGACTTACCCTTTACGAACAACTACCCCGTTATGCTCAGGTGATAAAAGCAAAGAAGAAAGTGAGGAGTGCCCATGGGTGGATTAGTCACCAAAGAGTCAGAATGAGGACATTAATCCAATATATGATTTATCCACTGTGCACACTCTGAATTATATTGGAAACCTTAAGAGTGTAGACTGGTGACTCCTTAAACTCCTCTAGAAAGTTTATCTCCCTGTATATGTCCTAAGACTTACATCCTTAGAAAACAGAAGAAAATGCTACTACAAATTTATGCATGTCAATAACAGGTATTACCTTGAAAGGGCTGTCTCCCAAATCACATATGTGATGAAGTACTGAGAGCAAAAATCTGACTTACAATCTTAATTCAGGAAATATCATTAATTTCAAGAGGAGTTTCCATGAGTTCAGAAAGCCAGATTTGAAGCTGGATCCCACTCAATTCCCCTGAAAGTCAATGGAGCCACTCTCAACAATTGTAAAATGAGAAGGATTGGGCTTGTGCCCATGCTTAGTATTGGATATGTATTTTTTCATGGTACATATTTTTCCTATATATAATGCAAATTTGACTCTGAATTTCTTTTTCCTCTGCTTAGAGTATTACTTGTTGTTAATGAGCATTAAATCCATCTTGAGTTTATCATACCCTTTGAGTTTCTGCATAAGTACTTCAGCAAATTTTCCCCTTAATTGCTACCCAGTGTTCAAGGGAAAAGTAGCCTAATTTGTTTCACCTTTGGACACAAAGCTACATGGATGAGTCGCCATCCCTTGGAAGCATTTAAAAGACGCGTAGATATGGCACTTAGGAACATGGTTTAGTGGTGGACTTGGCAGTACCAGGTTAATAGTTGGACTTGGTGATCTTTAACGTCTTTTCCAACTTAAATGATTCTATGATTCTATGAAATGGTTACATGACAGGTACAAAATTATTCCCCCATTTCAGCAGTGACACGCTTATCTGAGCAATTCCCTCAGTTGATGAGATTTGGGTAGCCTCCACTGGAAGGAAACCGTGAAAAGAGTCCCACAAACTAACCTGGCTGTACCCAAGTTATCCTGGAGCATGGCTCAGAAATGTTGGAAATTACAGGGTCTCCTGTTCAGTTATATTCTTTGCTTTCCTGTAGTCAGCATCAATTACACTTAACAGTTAATTTACATATTATATTTATTTTGCTCCATCTCCCCTTTCAGCAATTGTGGCTGTGTCTTCCTCTATGTTGTTTAATATCAGAGTTGGGGGAAAGAAAGAGAGATACTCGATCTGATGTGGGAACATTTTCTCCTTTGTATCAAAGAGCCATCTGCTAATTTACAAAATACAAGCAAAGTTACTGGATGTGCAAGAACCCCTGTTGGGAAGCCAGGCACAAACAGTGCCTGTGCCACGTCAGGGAGCGCAGTGTTTATTCTGGAATGCGCAGCTCTCTGGGTTTCCTTTATCTTTGGGTATTTTTCCTCCTTCTTCTCATTTTATTGATCTTAGTTCAGCATAGCGAGTAAGATCTAGCAAGATAATAAATACAGATTATTTATAGAACACTTTTCCTACAGTAAAAAGCACTTTTCTAGACAGAAAGAGAAATCATATCGAGCAGCAACTACTCTGTGGGCTGGTGCAGGAAAGGTTGATAGCTCTCTCTCCTCCAATCTCCCTGTTTTGAAGCCCTGGTTTCTGTTGACCCTCTGTTTTCAGAGCAGTTGAGTGACACAAGAATGAAGTTAGTCCAGCCGCTCCTTTCATCCTCTCTCCCTGCCTCCTCTGCACACCATGCAGGGCAAGGCACCATGCAACACTCAGGAAATATCTCAACCTTGTCCTTTTTCAGTTGTTCTGTGAGCAAGAAATAGGAAAAAAAGACAAAAACGAGAAGCAAGAGACACCTCCCATGCTCCTAATCTGCAGCAAGCAGAACGACGTTCAGCAGTTAGTGTGGTCAGCCAGCTCGCCGCGGTCTCACCACAGATTATGACAATAAATGTCACCCTTCAGATGAGAGAGAAAAGAAATCATCCAGAGGGAATGTATGCAGAGTGGTCAAGTTATGTTATAGCAGCAGTGTGTGCTTAGTGTTCAGACCATTTCAGCTGGTGCTGAGGTTTGAAATATTTAAATACCAGTAGCAGGCTTGCAAACTTGCTTCCTAAAAACTGGAAGTCCATAGGGCAAGGATAACACTATGCACAAAATGCAACTAACACAATATTCATGAAACAGGCTACTGAATGACCCATTTCCTATAAGCTGGACTGAAATTAATTTAAATTGGGAGAGTTTTAGGGCTATGTTTTCATAGAAATTTAGCATTTGAGGATCTTGCCACGCTGACAGAGGTGGAAGGTAGAGCAGAAACAGCAGCAAGGATAAACTAAAAACACTGTCCTCTTCCCTGTGCTCAGGTGAAAACAGCAAACCTAAAACATTTCAAGAAGTCTAAATCCCCAAAGGAGCCTGCATAGACAGTGGAGTCTGGCACATAGGGCCAACCTGCCACAGTACATCTCAACTGCACTGTATTAGCAGAGACACAGCTCCACGTGAAAGCAGCTTCCCTGTTTCTGACCCCAGAGTGACTCCTAGAAGGACAGGAGAGTGTTTTCTGGACCACACTTCTCAAGCTTGATAGATCCAGGAGTAGGTCACCAGCTCCCTGCCTCTGTGCTGGTGGTGTGGAGATGTGCTCTATCTCTGTGTCCACCCCAAACTCAGGCTGTCTGTGCAGACTGCTGATAAGGATGTCAGTTACAGTGACAGGCTCTTTAGCTATGGACATGTGTCCATCAGAAGGCAGGCTGAGGTCACCAGTCAACAGAGCCTACATGAAATGGTTTTGCTGGTAACAACTTCCAGCCACCAGGTCCAAGGATATGAAACGGTGACACAGAAGCCCTGACAATAGTTGTCAGCTCTGACGCGTGCCATGCTGTGCTTTTTAAAAGTAAATTTTAATCTAAACTTGCAGCTGAAGTCTGATGCATTGCGAATATGCAACTGCAAAAATGCAATTGGAAAACAAATCCACTGGTTGTAACATCCCAAAATGCAAACAGAAAAAAAAAAGTTAAGGCTGCACAAAATCAGGTCTAAATATAAGAAACCTTTAAGTTAGTGCAGTAGTCTCAGATATGACTAGTGTGCCCATTCATGTAGGTACATGTATGCTTATGCACATATCCTACTGGTATGAATAAGAATTAAGTACGAGTTACACCTAAGCTGACAGTTCAGGGATTCCTGCACAAATTGCCATAGTTAAACCAAATACTCGCATTTCCTGGAAGGTAGATACATGCTGATTAAGACTGGCCTTTTCAACATGTAACTTTATGAAACAAAAAACAAAACTCTATTTTCTATGGTATTCCAGAAAACTGTTCAGTAACCTTCAGCTATACCTATGTGAATATTTACTATGTGCGTGACAATACAATTTCTGCATTGCTGTCCTTCCTTTCCATTCAAAAAACACATGGAATGACTGAAAATCACTTGAAGTGAGCCTGCACCCAGTGGAACACCCAGAAGTTCTGCTGATTTACAGGACACATGATTTTACCCAGTGTATTTTAACAAATGGTCCTGAGAGTACAGTGGCAACCATTCCTTCTTAGCAGAAGGAATGCTGGTGAGCCACAAGTACTACTGTGCTCATTAGCTCATTTTGCTGTCTACATTATCATCTGCATCAAAACACAGATTCAATGCTCTGCCAACAGTAACTCTGACAACAGTAAATGGCAATGCACAGGCCGATGTTGCACTACCTCCCAGGGCAGGCTGCTCTCCATGCACACGTGGTGAATCTGCCCATACAGATTTCACACCATCGTGGAAACCTCCAGAGGCACCACGGACTGCCAGCATATGAATCCTATCAACAATCAATATTTACATCCAGCCCACTTTTAGAAAGCTGTAAACGTTTAATGGGTGTGAGCTAGCACAGATTTTTAAAAGGGTTAAAATCTTAATTTCGGACTAAGCCCTGTTACCTACCTTTTTGTCTGTTTTTACCAGGAAAATCCCCACTTTCAAGAAATGCTCCAGTATTACAGGGTATTTCAGTACTCCGCAGTACTTCTACTATTTCCAGGGCAGTTGCCATGAGCTTGATATAAAGCTTTTCTGACATAAAGAGTCTTTGCAGGTATCATTATTAAAAATGTGAGCTTGGAATGGGAAAACACTAGTGATGCTTCCTGTAGACCCAAATGGGAATGTACTAAAGATTAATTAATTTTAGCTCACATCACTTCATGGTCTGTTTCCAGCATTCCTGCAAATTGGTTGTGTCATTCATCACTCTGAAGTATTCAACA
The DNA here is from genome assembly GCA_009867235.2 of Psittacus erithacus. Lineage (NCBI taxonomy): Eukaryota > Metazoa > Chordata > Aves > Psittaciformes > Psittacidae > Psittacus > Psittacus erithacus. Next base: position 14,816 of record WYDI02000243.1, read on the forward strand.
TTTACTATTTTATATTATTTCTATAACACAGGGTCTATTCACTCAACTATCCAGGCTATCATGTAACATCTTCCTCCCTGTGAAGGGACTACACAGAATGTTTGAGACTGGAGCTGCTTTAAATAGTTTCCGTTGTTCTGCGTACACAGCATATGATTTTTCCCTCTCATCCTCCAGCACTTTTCCATTGCAGCCTTCACACATCACACAGTGCCTTATGCACCTATCAACTCTCATATACCATGGGGTAAATTTTAGTTTCACTTATGTTGGCATAATCTCAGTAAAGCCAGAAGGATTGCCTGGGTTTATCCGAGATCAGAAGACAGCCTCAAGTTAGGCTGAGCTACATAAGTGTTTGGAAGGAGCAATTATGCTGTGCAGTGAAAGATAAAGGTTTCAGAATTCAGGCTGACAAAGAGGTAATATTCCCCACACATGGATGTATTAATTACTGTCGCTACTTAGCCTTGGGGAGATATTTTTGCTGAGAATGTAATTCTTTGGTATAGGATAAAGCCAAATTGCTGATCATTTTGAGTTTTTAATAAATAAAATAAGCACTGCATCTGATAACACTAACAGTAGGGAGAGTGGTCTTTCTGGATATAGTGCTGTATTATGGCAGAATATTCAGATGCTATCAGTGATGATAGATTAAATAGATTAGAAGAGAGGAAAGAAATAAATTTCAACCCAAGGTCTTACTGCAGCAGCAATGAATTAAAATTCTAATTCTCTTCTTGTCCCAAATGACTTGGCATTGGTCGGGCTCTCAAACAACTGCCATATTTCACACAAGTTTATGTTAAATTCAGTTTTGTAAAGCACTGTGGGATTTTCCAGACTGAAAGGCATCATATATAAATTTAAAATATTACTATTATTTCAACATTATTTATGGATACCATCTGTTCATAACTCTGTTACTGTCTCTTCTTTCTAATGTTCTTATCACAGACTACCTTGCTTATTACTTGCTAAATTGGTCAGAATTCAGTTCAAGCAATTTTGAGTTATAAGTTTACCCCAATGAATGCCTGCTAAGAGTGATGTTTATGGCATATCTTGCATTGATTTTAGAATTTCTAAAAGTAATAAAGCACAGAATGAGGTTCTTTTCTTATCACAAATTAGAATCTGTCATATTAATACAGTAATGTAATGCTGTCATCACTTCCACTGGTTTCTTTCACCAAACTGATAGGAAAGAGAGGTTAAACTTACAGACATTTAGGGTGTTTGTTTAAAAGGCCTAGGGGAAGCTGTTGGCTCATTTTTTAAATCTTCAGGAATAATCACTCCAGACCTGGTCCTGCTACTCCTTTGTGTAAAACAGCCTTATTCTGTAAGCTGCCAGGTTGGCACCCATAAGGCTGCTCTAGGGCAGAGCACTGCTCATGGCAGCAAGAGGACAGAATCAAGCTCTTCATCACTTGTCAATGCAAGTGGGAAGAGCCCAGTCCAGTTTGCCTTCTCCTCTGTGGTGGCAGGTGAGCTATCCTCCATTTCTTCCTGGATACATCTGGAGTGTGGATAGAGACATGAACATCCCAACCTCCACTTTTCCAAGATGCTCTTCACAGCTGAGCTTGGTGAGGTTGGGATCACAACTCAGCACTGATCAATGGGATGCAAAGCTGACGGGATTTCTCTCATTCCTGGGAGGGTGTCACTTGCGTACCATTACAGTTCTGCTTACAGTCACTGTTTGGTTCATGTTTACGCTTACAAAACCTGTCTGAAGTATAAACCTTTACATCAGCTGTTCTCCTGTCAGATTTCACAAGCTTCATGCAAACAATAATTAACAATTCAGGGGAAAAAAAAAGTAATCTGAATAGGACTAGTAAGGTTTGATTAGAAGCTATACAGCAGATTCACCAAATAAACCACAACCCCCACCAGCAGCCACTGCCATACTACGGCTGCCTGGAATTTTTATCTTCTTAGGTTTAACTTCATAACTGCACTTTCCTTTTCCTTCTTGCTTCCTCTTGGCTGACATATTCTATAGCTGCTGAAATGATCTTCTAGCCAGGAATGCTGGATAAGCGGCTGCCTGTGGATTGATGCCAGTACTGCACTGGAAACTGGAAGGCAGCACAGACTGGCTTGTACCCATATCTCCTTCCAGACGCAGATGAAAAAACAGAGCTCCTTATTAGAGACTGACTTGTGAACACAAGATTTTCTCCTATCTGCTCCTGTGGACACATCAGCATTCTAGGAGGCTGTCCACTAACCATGTGTGATGCCAAGTTGAGCTTCCTACTTCTCTTGCTGAGTTTTCAGAATGCCAGAGATCTGTGAGGCATCAATTTCAATTCTGAATTCATTCCTCAAAATAAATGTTTTGTGCATTTTTGTAGCAGGTCACCCAGTAACAGCACATAGCTCAAGCAACTAGCAAAGCACGAGTGCACTTCCAACGTGTCAGATAATAATTGTGCCATAACACCACAGTGTATACATGAATAAATACAATTCTAAATTCAATGAGATATTTTCCTTCTGCTGCTCCTCCTGCCACAAATGAATACACCAGCAATTAATTACTGTGCTCAGCAACTCCCTGCAGCAATTGTGTAATAGATTCATTTTCTGTCCTTTGTCTCGCAACCTTTCAGGTAAGTTTCATGGGTCTGGAATGGCAAGCACCAAAATATATGGGTTTGTTCATTTAATGTTTGTAAAAGCTCTCAGATACCTACCATAACTTTCTCAAACTTCTACTATACTACTTAGAAATACTGCAGTATATTTGAGCATTAGGATCATCTGAGCTCACAAAGAATAGGGGAGCTTTCTCAATCAGAGATATTTGCATGTTACATTTTATGGCAAAACTTATTTATATTTAAATTGCTAACATATAAGAAATAGTATGGTATTACTAGGTTCTTACTAGCTGCCAACCGTTTAGGCAGTTAGGACTACACCAGTATATCCTGGCCTTAGTAAAGTCACTGCAAGTTCTGCCACTGGCTTCAGCGAAGCTGAGCTTTCACATAAGTCTCTATTTGTGTATCACTAAAAAAAAATTGAGAATTTAAATTAATATGTTGTCACTGCACCTCTGCTTTTTTAAGCCGTCATTTTAGGATGCACCAGTAAAAGTTGCTGAGCACTTCAGGCATTATGAAAAGGACTTCCATATCAAGAAAACCACAGAGCTACTTCCTGATCATATTTTGCAATGTTTAAAGTCCACTGAGGTCGTGTGCCTAGCGTTGACAACACAGCACAGGCTGAACACTGAACAGACACTACCTAAGTGATGAAATGCAGTGCAATACTACTAGTGTCTCACTGACATTATTATCTACTGTTGCACAGATGTCTCAGAAAAAGCCAACTTTCTCTGTTCTCCTGGGCAAATGTAAGTCCAAGAGGGGAAAACACAGGAACTGGGCAAAAATAGGTAGTGGGAGCAATCTGAAATCCAAGTTTTCTGAACCTGGAATGAGTCCAAAGATCCTTGGGGAAATTACTTTCTAGGCTGAATGAGTAGCAAGAGTAGATTGGCAAAGCTGAAAAATAAACCTCCTGAATCTTACAGACCAGGTTTCAACCCTGAATAGTACCACATATGCAATGTACCAAGTATAATTAATAGCAAAACAGCAAGTGTGAGCTTTCTGACTGGAAACACAGCATGGCTCTGGGCTTAGAGTAGTGGATTGAAACTAAATTCTATCCCTGCTACTATTGGCCTGTACCAGTGCTGCCTTCAACGTTATCCTTCAAGACAGTGACTCTCCCAGCCAGATGTGTAATACCCAGCAAATAAGGCTTTGCAAAAAAAATTGTTAAAAATAAATAATTAGTCCCAAAAGTTCTAAAATGCCCTTAAGGCAATACACCAAGAATAGGGTTATCATGAATTAAAACTAGGAATTAAAACCAGTCATAAAGTATTTGTAAGACTCAAATGCTAATGGAAAAGGGGGGAAAAATATTACATTTACTTCCCAAGTTCTGCCTAGCCTTGTTCCTCATATCTCTGCTCAATCGATATTCATGCAGCTCTGCCTAATTTATTAAAGCTGAGTTTAAGACTACACAGGACACATACTAAACTCTGGTGTCCCTTCTCTAAGGAGAAGTTTTTTACTTAGTTACTCCAATCTGTTAGGTATCTAGGTAGTGCATTCCTGGAATGGAAGAAAAAAATGAATTTCCCTCCCACTGAATACTCTTCGGCTTAATTTTTTGTAATATAAAAGCTGTCAATGCACTGGGTTTAGAGTCAACCACATCCTTTAACTGGACTGTGCAGTGACTAGAGATGCTTCTTGGCCTGGCATTTGCAATCCTTAATGCCGCTGTGCAGCTTCCTTGTTACACTATGCAATAGCATCTGTAGTTGACATTTCACAATTTCACAGTGGGATTTCTCCCGCTGTCTTGATCCATGCAGATGCCTACAGTGCCTGAAGTTTGCCATGGGATTTGCCAGTCTTGATTCCACGTTTTGCTGGATTCAGCTAGCCACTTGTCATACTCCACCGAGGACAAGAGGACCCACAGACTGGTGACTCGACACATCAGGGGTGATAGGCAGTACCCTATGCTACTGAATGACTTTGCTAATATTAAATTCAAAACTTATTTCCAGCTGGCACCTCTATAATCACTTCTCCACTTTAAAAAAAAAACCAAACTGGTATGGAACCACTGCTCTTCTCTTTGTACTTAAATCATCAAGCTTACATTCTTATTGTAGAGATGCATCCAATGGAGTCAGGCAGACAGGAAAAAAGAAGGTTTTTTGCACATCACATCAAAAAACAACTGTTCAAACACACATGGCTTGTGAAAGATTTTGTCCAGTGTTAGAGCACAACTAATCATTTTTCCATGCTGCTTGGGCCTCTGGAAACAATTGAAACCTGAGAAAACACAAGGGATATGTCCCCATTTTCTATTACATTTACTTAATAAGACGGCAGGCAAGTTGGAGTTGAGACTTCATTTGTGCAGGAAGTCTATGGATCCAACTTAAATCATTTACAAGTAACAGTAAGGCAGAATAACAGGAAGGAAATAATCATGAGGTTGACTATCAAGAGGTCCCATATTTCTGTACCTCTATATAACCTTAGTTCCTTCATTTCAGTCTTCTCTTTCATACAGATGGTAACAGATTACAGAGACACTGTGGGGACTAATTACTTAATGTCCTTACTTTGCCTTTGAAAAGGTAAAGCTCCCTGCTGCCAAACAGTTTAGGTGGATGTCCAAAGAGATTTACAAAAGTACTTAAGCAGGTTAAAAGCCTACATCCCACTGTCTCTCAAAGACTTTCCATAAACCTGACACTATAAATGAAGTAGCACTAAAAGAGTCCTGTCATCCCCATCTCTATACTGGCCAGGACATGGAACAGTTTTCCAGATGCTCTTCTAATGACTACATCTTAGTCACAGACAGCCTATTTGTTCCTGGCTGACACACTGATTTGAAGTAGGTACTTACATGGCTCTATGTCTTCCATGTCTCAATACCTAAAATCAATGGGATGCTTAAACCCTTACGACTGTCCGTACAGGGCTTGTTACCTGGGTGAGACCAACTGCTAAACTGAATGCTGGACATCAACAGAATGTACACATTCAATGACACCCACGTGGTGCACAGGTACAATGTGCGAGGCGCTGTGCCATAGCCACCAAATTGTTTGAATTTGTCTTGGATTATTCTGTTTTATTTGGACTCCTCCCAAACCAGAGAAAGCAATAAACTGGCCAGAGAAGCTCCCCAATTGGATTAAACTGCTGTTGCAACCAGTTGCATTTATTGTATTAATTGCTAGTTAAATCATTGCTTCTGAGTTGCTTTCACCATCAGCTCAGAGATCCTGTAAGGAGGGTTCAGAAATGACAAAACTAGCCAGGCTTTTCCAAAAACTACACCAAAGGTGTGCATGGAGACTGAACAGATACAGTTATAAGCTACTTCCCCTGACTACAAGTAAAGTTGCTTCATAGGCCAAGTTTGGCTGTCCACAAGGATCCACCCTGTTTTTTGAGAAGTCTGCATTGAAGTGTTCATAATGTGGCAATTTTGGGTTACCTGCACCCAAATATAATATAAGCCTTCCCCCTAAAGTCAAACAGTGAATGTACCCTACCAGCAGTTGGGAGTTAGAAAACTGTTTTTGCAATCAGAGAGGCATAGTGAAGAATAAAAAAGAAAGGCTTAAATTACACTTTGAAATGAGCTAGAGAAATTGGCTGGTGCAGAATGCAGCAAATGCTTTACTGTCTGGTAGGCAGCGCATCTTACCAGAAGCATAAAATGGTAGAGCTCAGGGTTTTGTCCCTTGATGATTGAATGTATCCAGGTGAAATTTCAATTTTATTAGCCTTCAAGCCTAAGTTGTCTTAGGTGCTGTCTGTTTAAAAGAACACATTTCTCTTTGCACATTTCGGTCAGCACTGTAATCAAGGGACCCACTATATATATATATATATATATATATATATGCTGGATCCTGTTAATAGATAGAAATTTGGCAGTAGAGTGTTCTCCATATGGGGTGTTCAGCTGTAGAAAAGCTTCTGCCTTTGCTATAAAATAGACTGGGATTGTGCCATTCCAGAGTAGGCTGCCTCTTCGTCTAGATGGTTGAGGAGAACTGGATTCAAACATGAGCTGGCTCATTATATGGAATTAAGCACCAGTAAAACAAAACACATGTTGGTTTTCTAAGGCTGTTTGTGATATTCCCCTGAAGTTCTGAGGGAATTGTTACCCATTTTGTCTTAATTGCATTTCTGGTTTAAGTTTTATCAAGAGCAACCAGGGAAACAGAATGGCACATCCATCAAATACAGCTTGTAATGAACAAATGTGTCTCTCCAGACGCTGATCTAACTGTGAAGGTGCAGAGCAGTGTTGGAAGATTTGGCAGCCTAATAAAAGAGATACACCATGGAACATCACACTGAAGTTATTTCACCAGACAAAATTATCCCGGGATAAATGTACAAACACATTTTCCCAAGGTACCACAAGTATAATGGCTTAATTGTATAGGCCCAACTTTCTTCCACATCAAAACAAGGAAGTTTAGCCTTAAATAATGAATTTCTGTAGGCAAAGCAAAAAATTTCCATAGTTGCCAAAGGAAAAGCAAAGAACAATTTTAAGGACAAGGAAAAGAAAAATCACAATGAATTGCTGAGAATAATTCCAATAGCATGAAGTTAGTGTAAATCACAAATAGCTCCTGTGAAACTAATGTTAGAATCTCTCAGAAAAGAGAAAAAAAAGTCAAAAAACCTAAATATAAATCACTGAGAGAAAAAGAATTAAAAAACCCCAAACAAACAACATTACCACAACTGAGAAATTTAATAATACAGTGAATTAATATTAACACTGAATGATTACTAAAGGAATAAATATTTCCCCAATAGTATTTAGGTTGGACAGAGCCTTGGGCGACATCGTCTAGTGTAAGGCACCCCTGCCCATTTAACTAGATGATCTAAAGGTCCTTTCCAATAAAAACCATTCTATAATTCCATGATTCTACGATTCAGGTCATATGATAGTAGTTTCTTGCAGGAATGGTATTAAGTCTTTATTTTGTCTTAGCAAACCTGATGCACTGTATACAACCTATGTGGATCCCATTGAAGCCTTCAGAAGGTGTGTCTTTCCTACCTGGCTAACAGCTACCCAGTATAATGGATAGCAACAGGAATGTTATCAGGTCAAGCAGACGTATAGAAACCTACCCAGAATCAGTTTAACACTCCTGCTCCATCACTCCAAATGTTCACAAGTTTCTCATCCTTAAATGGTTGGTTTGTGGCAGGTCCTCAAGGAGGAATAACAGTTGGAAGCCCTGCATGGCTTGCACAATGCAAGCAATTGCAATTCTTTCACTGCTGCTTTTATATAATTGATGTAATTAATGTTTTTAGGTTCAAAATTAATAAAAAACACATAAAACTCATTGGAGAGTTTGCTCTTGAAGAATACATTCAAATTATATTTGTGCTCTCTAAAAGAATTGAAAATATTACCCTTAAGTTGTTGATTTCACTAGTTCACTCTTTGAAGCTGTATGTGTCTTTGCAAGGGAGGTTGGGATGAATTACACTATATAGTGTATTCTGAGATGGTGTCTGTGTTTTCTCAATATTGCCCTGCTTTGATGAGGCATTGGTTTTTGTTGTCTCAGATATGTCATTCTTATTACCAAGGCTTATTTAATTCCATTTACTAGCTTATTGCTTGGGATAATATATGCAAATAGTACATATTAAGAGGGATACGAATTATAGAAAACATTACCATTTATGTGGAAGATTCATCAGACGTTAATGTAAAATCTATATATAGAAAGAATAAAATAATCATAAAACATGAACATGCATCAAGCGTAGAAAAAATGGAGATCCCTAACTGCCCATTTATTAAGCAAATAAGAACAGCATATCCTTAGCCAGCAAGGGGAAAAGGAAACAGAAAATGACTGTGTGTTACAGTGACACTGATAACCATTTAAATCAGGTCCCCACTATTCTGACAGGGTATGTGCTTGTGAATGGGGAAAATGAAAATTCGTGTCATAAAGGAATTCCAGCTGTGCTGGTTAGAAAGCAGTAGGAGAGATTTAAGAAATAAGCCCATGGATTTAGTCTTTATGACAGAGCTAATAACAGATTGCTTGGGTGCTACACCAAACACTGTAAAAACTATAAACCCATGAGTAGTGTTTTATATAATTTTGAGTTTGCATTTCATAATTTTGTGATTCAAATGTTCTTGCTCGCAGGTATAGCCTGGAATGCTTCTAGCTAGTCATAAAGTGTTCTGAATCTGCAACAATCCATTTTTCTCATATTGCAAGAAAAATTGCCGCTTATCATTCTAGTATCTAGCAAGGAAACATCCATAGAATCTCATATATCCCTATCTAATTTGGCATAACTGGCAGGCTTTTTTAAAATGGAAGAACTGAATAATCATGAAGCCCATTGATGATGATTAGAAACATTATAAAGAGCGAAAAATTAGTAATATAGTTTCTTATAGACTGCTTATGAGAAGAGCATTTTTGTAGAAATCATGCATAATTATTACTCAAGGAGAGGCTATCAAAGGTAAGTTATGTGAATTTTCTCTCTTTCATAAAAAGTTCTCATTATCGCAGCCTGAATTGCTACGCTTCGGAGGTCTACTTAACTCGTCCATATTTTCCTAGTGTTTCATATAATGTTTCCCTACTCAATTGTTTTAAATCAAGCTCTCATTTTCCTATATATTGATAACCATTTATAACACCATACACACATCCTTTCAGGAATCAGACATCAATACTCTGCATGTTATTTTTGCTCTCTGACCACAGCTTTAAATTGGGCAATTTTTACTTTTCTTTAAAAGTCTGGATGTCATTTTTTTTTATCAGTCTGTAACAACTGATACCTATGGACTTTTCAATACATATTGCTAGCCTGTACAAACCTCTGTCATAAAATAGTGAGGCATTCCTTAACATCTGCTCATCCTTGCAGCAGAAGGGAAAAAAGGCCCCACTCTTCCAGCAGCAGTTGTGAGCTTTCGCAAACAGGCTTGTGTATTTCTGTGCTAGACATTGCACAAGCAGGATAATAAATCACTTTTGTAATACCTTGTAAAGAGAAATAATTATTAATATGTCCATTAAAACATAAATAAAGTGTTACAAACTGTTTGAGAGCAACTGATTAACTACTATTCCTAGTAAGGGAGATTTCTATTGCCTCTTCCCCTATGCTTTGCTTACTTCCCTACCATTCCTCCTACTGCTGCTCAGTTTATTAACCCCATGTAAACAACATTAATGCAAAATGTTACCAGATGTTTAAAACAATCCATGAAAACCTTCCCTTAGGTTCTGTAGGCTTGAGTCATTAATCTATAAATTCTTTGGTTTCTTTTCTACTTAAACATTGTGGGATTTTTCCAAAAGGATTTGGTCCTCTCAAAGATAAAATCTTGCTTATTTATTAATGCATGAAATCTCACTAAAGTCACTGAAAGTACTCTTGTGAAAGACATACTCAAGTTCATTATGGAAAGATTGGTCATTTGTGCTTAAGGAAACTGTATATGAAGTGCCACAGCAAAGAGAACTAGTTTCAGTCTTTCATTTACATGCAGAGCAAATTCTTCCACCATTTGCTTCCAATTTGATAACTGAGCAAAGGCATAATAATAAATAACTCAAGAGGAAAAAAAAACAAAACAAAACAAAAAACAAAACAAAGTTATTTACTTTAATAAACCACAGCTTCGTATTACAGGGACCAGAGGATCTCTTTCTCCTGTCACCCAGCAGGGAAGCAAGGAGCTGCCCTGCAGCCTTCCATCTCATTTCAGTCACTGCATGGGCCCTTCATCCACCTGCAGATGCCCAGACAGTTTCCCATGCACAGACTGAGCAGATCAGCTGAAGAATTTGGGGAAAAATGAATCAAGGGCAAAAGAACAGCCTAAAAGAAAAGAGAAGGCTACACAGCCCAATATAGATGTTCTTACTGGTGCTGCTCTCAGGATTAAAATCCAGACCAAGGCTCGCACAGCTTCTCCTCCTGAAAGCGCCTGGAAGAGGCACCGTGCTTCCCAGAAAGATGGCTGCAATGGCTGGGAACTGCCAAGCCCTTCACAGAACTTAAAGCTACTTCCTCTTGGCAGCCTCCCAGGAGAAGATACTGGCAGTTGTGTTCCCTTCCCGTCCCCTCCCCTTGCTTCCCGCAGGCTCAGGAAGCAGAGTGGCTCTGGATAGCGCAAGGAGACTCTCCCTATTGAGCTGTCCTGAGGTCAGCAAGGGCTTTGGTACAGCTGTGTTAACCCTTACTGCAGAGCTCTGGTATTTGTATTTGTAGTCCAGGCACTTCAGAGAACACCCTTAAAACTCCTCATAAATTACAACAATGAATAGCTTCTTGTGTGTGTGTGTGAGGCAACACCCCACCTACCACTTCACTTAAATCTCTGTGCCACGCTACACCAGGATCACCTCACACCAAGCAAAGCAGCCCCTGGCCTGACACCCAGCTTCTGGCTCATCATGCACAAACCAAACCTGCCAAACCTGGCCGTGGATGTTACCGCTGGTCCTCACCCACTCAGAAACCTGTGATGGTGCCACAGAAAGAAGGTGTTGCTGCTTTGGGGTTACATGCAGTAAGAGTGAGGAATGGTTCACACATCCTTCTGGAGCTCTGCATTTGGAACAATTACTCAAGAAACAAGCACTGCAGAAGAAAGGTGCACAGAAGGAACAAGCAAATTGCTCAGATTAAAGCCAGTTCTCTCATGGAGAAATCAACAGGCAGGACACCAAAAGGCACTGCTACAGAAAGCACTCTAAAACCCTGGTAACTGAGTAGAAAATTGTCTCCTTTTCATGGGTTACTGGGGTTTTTTAATTCCTTATAGCAAATAATGGGGACGTTTAGTAAAATTCCAGAAGAAAACTAAATACTAAAAAAGATAATACTTTTTTCTTTAAAATTCTTTTCTGTAAAATATCTCTTTCAACAAATATTTATCTCTCTTCTGAAATCCAAGTATTTACTATATTTATTAGTATTTAATCTTGTGCACCTTGGTCTCTCAAAACCAACTCCAAATTTGGTTTTGGAGATGCGATGAAAAACCTCTCACAGAATATTCCCACCTTCTTTCCAAGAAATATTTGTGCCCTGGTCTAGGAAACCTCCAAAGATCCATGTATAAATACCTATGGTCTACCTAAGTATGGGGGATTTTAAATTTTTATATGCATGACAAGCACAACAAAAACACTGAAAAAAGAAGAAATAACCTATTTTGTCCAAGTAACAGTAAAGTGGAAATCAGTAATAAGACAATATATATTGCTTATTAAACTAATTAATTATTACTGATCTCATACTAACTAACAAGTAAAGGAAAATTAATGGTAAACTTGAGAAATCTGTACCTCATTTCACACAATGGAACAGAACTTGACCATCTGAAGTGTGTCTCATCCTGTGGCAGAATTCCAGCCTGTACTTTAAAAGTAAAAAACCCTCCCAAACTGGTCACAGCAGTGCTGTTATCCATTACAAGTTAGAAGGAATGAAACGACATGAAATCTGGCATAGGGCCCAGACCTGAATGAGACTGTTGCAGACTAGCCTGACACTGATGTATTCTCTGGTTTCCACTGAAGTACTGGAAGGTTTCATGGCTGCAGGAATGCCCTACGCTTCTGTGCTCACTGACAGGCCCTTGCGCTAAAAAAGGCTGATTCATGGCAAAGGGAGGTGGTAAAGCCAAGAGCTGAGCGTGACCTAGAAATGGCAGACAGGGTTGAGGATCACGTTATAACTGATACGCAGATTATTGGTCAAGTGTTTGACTATGCAGACCAAGAAGAGCCTCAGGATTCCTTTTGGAGATAAACCAGTTTTCTGTGCAATGTTAACAACCTGAGTTCAGAGGATGGCCATCAGTAGGTATTTACAATGTGAAAAAGGATGGTTGAATAACACACCATCATGCTGTTCATAGTATTTTTTCTTTCCAAAAAAAAGCAATTATAAGCTATTTTCATGGGCTTATAATTGTCATTTCCCATAGAAACTTCAGAGACTGTCAATGAAACATACAGAAATATCTGAAATGCTGATTGTCACTATGTAATTGCTACAGCACTGAAACACATTAAGTAGGAACTATCTGGGCACTCAAACAACTCCATCTTTGAAAGTAACACAAAGATGACACTTCAATCCCCATCTGCAAACCCAACAAAGTACTATTCAAAGAAAAACATTACATACAAGTCAGACAAAGACACCAGCCCTGTAGGTGCAGGGTACAGAATAGGATTTATCTAGGCAATGGTACAACTCTATTTGCTGGGTTTTAGGAAAAAAAGGAAAACTGCTGAGATGGATGGAGTGGCAAATGGTCTGCCTTCAGAACTTTCAGAAGTATTTTTACAGTCTGGTGTTTGACTCAGTAAAACAAAGGTTGTGAAGATACAGCTACTGTTTCCAGATGTACATATAATAAATAGGAAAAAGAGATGCTTAAGCAAAAGACAATATTAGCATTAATCATAAATATGTTGCAGACAAGTGGAGGACATTTCTGATAATCAGTGAATCTAACAGGAGTAATGGAATGAGAAGAAATCTAAAGAGCTTTTATGTGGAGCTTTAGCAGTGAAGAGGTTCACGAATAAAATACCATTCTTACAAATGAGAATATTCACTAATTTATAACATTATTATTGTTAACTTTAACATAGGGAAAAGACAAAAAATTGCAGCAATCTGAAAAATTAACAAAGAAAACTACCAAAAGACACAACCTCTCTTGACCTTCGTTGTTATTTTGCTAGAATGGGCAAAAGTTACTCCTACAGAAAATTTGTTCCCAGTTCCATCTTTTTCCAGCAATATCAGCATGACATACATTTGATCTGAAATGATACTAACAAATAACATTCTTTGTTTTATCCAACTATCTAAGTATGGAAATGTCTACTAAAAAGAGTGATTTGCTGGCTAACTGAGCTGGTAGGTTCTTTTCAACTAAGCATATCATTCCTTAACAGCACATTATATGGCTTACAAATATTAACAGCAATATATTACCACAGAAAGTATAATACTTTCAATTTAATATTCTAAATGTTGGTTTAAAGTGAACATCATCTTAAGAAAACTGAACCATTGTCAAGACATCAACCTGGATTTCTTGCAATAGGAAACTAAAGTCTTCATTTCATAAGAAATCATCATCTTCCTGCATCAATTAAGAGTCCGTCTTTACTATTTCGCTTCTAAAATCATTGCTGTTTTACTTGTTCTTAGTATTTATTCTTAAGATCTCTGTAATATGCTATGGAGTATCTAAATAACAGTGTGTTCCATCTGGTATTTCTCTTCTGGGGTTAGATTCCTTGGCTGCATTGCTTCTCCATGGATATGGCAGCTGTTAGATAAGCTGAGTAAATTCAGGGCTTCCATTAGTGTGGCAGCAAAATATAAAGAACAACGAGTGGTCCAGTCATTATTTCCCATTTCATTTCCATCTGAGAGAAAGATAGCACTTGGCTATTACCACCAGAACTTGTTTTACTCTGGGTAACTCATATTTAAATTGATTTTCCCTAAAATAGAATTTTTATAATTGCTCTTTCCTGTTCCATGTCTGCCTTTAAGGAATAATTCCCAAGGAGGAATACCCACCATGCCTGTTATGAGAAATTGCAGTCAAAGAGTTCAAAACCCCTACCAGAAAATGACATAGACGCCAAACTCCCATAAAGGTGCTGAATTCCCAGGGAGTGGGCATCCACATTGTTTTAAAATAGGCACTGGGTTAAAATACCAACAATGAGCTAAAATTAACTGCTGACATTTCAAATGTAGCCATCCATAGAATTCAGCATGAAGAGAAATACCCTAATTATTGTGTTTTGTTCCATCTATTTTTGACAGTTTCTTCACTCTTATTTGGCAATACTGTCCCAGGATGTCAGACATCCACACTCTGTATAATTTTGGTAGCACTGAAAACTGAACACACTGTAATGAAAAGGAATCGAGCGGTCTCGTTTCACCTCCAAAACTGAGTGAAATGCATGACATACACAAACTGCAAGAATGAAGATAATTAAATTCAGTTCTTCTTTCACTTTTAATATCCTAAGACATAGATTCCAAAAAAAGGTATGTCACCAGCTGCGTGCAACAACCACAGCAAAAAATAACTGCTGCTTGCTCCCTGCTCCCCAGAGGGCAGTGACCAGGAACAGATGCAAAAAGAAAGACTCTAAGAGCATTCCCCCAGTATCTTTCACAGCTCCTGGCAATCTGCAGTCTGGGGACTTCCGGAGCTGGAGGTTACATCAGCATCTTCCCGTTTAGTAGCCCTCAACAGACCTTTCTTTCATGAATCGTCTAATCATTTTTTAAACCTATATATATTTTGGCATGCAAAACATCCTGTAGCGATGGATCCCATGACTTAACTGCATGTTGTGCAAAATGAGTACTTCCTTTTGTTTGCTCTCAATCCGCAGCACAACCATGTTATCAGCCTTGTAGGTGCTGTGTTCAGAGAAAGGCATAGTACTGCCTTGCCATTTAAAACTTCTGTTCCACGATTTCTGTCTCTTTCCCCACCAAAGAGTCACAGACTGTTCATGTCTCTTCCGTGGCCATGCATACTTGACCCAATATCTTCCCTGCTTTCCCCAGTTCCATATTGTTTTTTTAGGAGAAAGCTGATAGAACTTCACATCATATTCTGAATGTAGATGTGCCATTGAGTACGCTGGCATGCAGCAATGTTTTTTAATTTTGCATTTCCTTGCTAATAATTCCCAATATTTTATTAGCATTTTCACTCACTCAAAGTGTCAAGGTGACATTTTCAGGGAGCTATTCATAAGCAATTCTCAAAAGACTTTTCTCAGCTTTAATTTTGACTAATGTCTTCAAAAATAACTTAGCAGCAGAAAAACTGATCAATTCACTATTCCTGGTCACTTCTTTAGTTCAGCTATGAATATATTTAACAGCAAAGATTCCCAACCTAGATGTCTGGAGCACAGCACTAGTTTCTAATGAAAAATTAGAACAACTGATTTTTAGCTCTGTTGCATCTACTTCTCATTTCTATTTATTCTAACATTTCTCCTACCAGCACCTGAACACAAGACAGGTCTTCAGCCTGGGCACAGTAAAGGAGAAATCAAAATTTCTTCAAAAGAGTGAACACAAATGCATGTAATTCATTAAGCTTTTCTGCCTTATCATTCCTCCTGCATGTGTATTTTATGCATTTATTAGCTATGCATCTTCTCTGGCAGAATCTCTACTCTGGAGAAAAGGGTTTTCTTCTTCCACCATTTATGCCTTCAGCGACATGTTTCTCAAAATCTTCTTAGGGCTCCATCGTGGGTTTATATTTATATATGATCTGGTTTTATATTTATATATGATCTGGTTTTATATTCATATATGATCTGGTTTTATATTTATATATGATCTGGTTTTATATTTAACCAGCCAAGGTTATGCTCTTTTTCCACCTCCCATTTTGAGCCAGATGCTTTTTTATTTATGAAAGCCTCCTTTTGCTCTCCTGTTTAACCATGCTACTCCTTTTTGATAGAGCTACATACTTACTCAAAGCCCCTAAAACAGCATAACAGCCCTAAGAAATATTTACAAGCAGTACAACCAACTCATTCTATAATAGCTATATATACATTACCTTGAAACACTACTGTTAAATGCACTGAAATTATAAAGAAGGCATTTATTGCTAATACTAGAAAAATTCCATTGTTATTAATTTTGGGAAGGGTTTTAATGTTGGCATTGAAACACTTGTAACTACCTAACAAGAGGATTAGTTACCTGAGGCATATATCGCAAAGAATGGAGACTCTCTTACATCCAGCATATTGATTTCCAGAGACTGCAAATGAAAAAAGGTACCTTCACCTTCTTTGGTGAATTACTGATTAGCTCAGCCTTAAAAGTGCCCACTTGTCTCCACTGATTGCAGGAGGAGTTTGGATAATGAGCTCTTACATTGACATCTATGCTGTCAATGTAAGACATTTCTTAGCTTTTGGAGACTAAGAAATGGAAGTTCTGCAAGTGGTGAAATTGTGGACAATGTAAGCATTTCTTAGCTTTTGGAGACTAAGAAATGGAAGTTCTGCAAGTGGTGAAATTGTGGAAAATATCTTTTTTATGGTCACTTTCCAGATATGCTTCAAAGCCAGGTCTCCCTAGGTTTCTGCCATTAGAGATTTTGTGCACCCATGGAGACTAACAGAAGTTGAATGTTGCTATAGAAATTGTGATATTAACTACTGTCCCATGGATTGCAGCCTCTGTTGGATCCCAATTCTCCTCAAATTGAAAACAGTGGCAGAACTCCAGCATTATTTATTTGGGGGGAAGGGTAAGATCCCTAGGAAATCCTAGGCAAGCTTGTAAATAGTTTGTCTTGAGCTAAATGAAATATGTCATTTGTCCCTAATAATCTCTCTCTGCCAGCACAGAAAGACAGCAAAATGTAGCAGTTTGCAATGTACCAGTGGAGGTGAAGAGATTTTCTTGCCATCCTCAACAACATCCACAAAATACAACAGAACTGCTCCAGGTTAGCAGGTTCCAGCTGTCACTGAAAGTTTAAGTAGCTTCCCAGGATCTGGAAGGCTTGGGATGTATATGTACCTGCAGGATGTGAGAAATTTGACATTTAGGTATTTTAATCCTTTTACCTCTGCAGATCAAAACTGCCATTTTCAGCCCATATGATTCCAAGGAAACATCACCATTTGCATCTTGTTCTGCTTTTTCAGCATACCTAGTCCAGACTCTCTTAACAGCCTGCTTTCTACTATAGAAATACCCACCACAACATTGAGCCCAGTATTCAGCGCATGCAGGTCATGCTTTTCTTCCACAGTAACATTCACATCAAACACAGGCAGCAAAGCAGGAGGTGCAGGCACACTGAACAGCTTGGTAAACCAATGCAGAAGACCTCAGAACCCTATAAAATGCTTAATGATGCCGCTGATTCAAAAGCTGAAAGTTGTCTCATATCCATATATACAACATTAAGTAAACTTACTAAAGGTGATATGTACTGTAACAACAGTTTGATGTGTTTGAACAATAATTTGGGCATGAATATTGAGTGCAAATGTCTTCCACTTTGGGTTTTGGTTCCTTTTGTATGCAGCATTTGTATTTAACAACATCTAACAAACTTACTGTAATTACAACAGGCATGCTGAGTCAGTATTTATATCTTCAACTGACCCAATCCAAACTCTTGGCAAGAGTATTTTTCTCACCATTTCAGGTCACTTCAAGATTTCCACACCATTCCTTAAACAAATGCATATATGTCACTGGTATCCTACAGCCTTCACAAAAGTGGTCCACAAACTTCGAGTTCTTATAATTTCTTAGTATTATTTTAAAAAATGCATGAGGCATTGAAAGAAATAAAAGACGATGAGTAAATGTTTGTCAAACCTTATAGCATCATCAGTCACACAACAGATGCAGTGAAATCACAGTATTTGTATTCGGTTTGCATGGCAAGGTTTTGGTAGCAGGGGGGCTAAAGGGGTAGCTTCTTCAAGAAGCTGCTGGAAGCTTCCCCCATGTCTGATGGAGCCAGTGCTCCAAGATGGATCCACACTGGAGCAGTTTGTAAAGAACTGCAGCCCTTGGGAAGGACTCACATCAGAGAACCTCATGGAGGACTGTCTCCCGTAAGAGGAACCCCACGCTGGAGTAGGGGGAAGAGTGTAAGGAGTTGCTCCCTGTGGAGGAAGGGGTAGCAGAGACATGTGATGAACTGACTACAATCCCTACTGCCTGTCCCCCTGCACCACTGCTGAGAGAGGAGGTAGAGAAAATCAGCAGTAAAGTTAAAAGGGGGGACACGCAGCCTTTGCTTTTGCTTTATTAAACTGCCATTATATTGACACGTGAGGTTTTTCCGTCTTATTTTCCCCTCCCTGTCCTGCTGAGGAGGAGAGTGACAAAGTCTTGGTGGGCACCTGGTGTCCAGCCAGGGTCAACTCACCACAGTATTTTACCCTGAAGCATATTATTGCTGATCCTCTGCCTTAAGCAAGCAAGCTAAACTCAGAAGCTGGATGCAGACTAAATCTTTCCAGTTTTAAATAAACTTCTTTTCTGTTTTGCCGTATTATTCAATAAAATGTTCCCAAAACAATGGTTTCATAAGCTATAAACAAGTTTGGCATTTAAATAATTAAATTTGAATGGAGGAACAGAGACTATATTAAAGGCTTGTGCCTTCAGTCAATAAAACTAGCAATATTTCTAAGTTTTAGTGCAGAAAGGAACTCCCAGCTTCTAAACAAGATCAAGGTCTGCTTATGCCAAATGATTTGCAGGCACATCCTGCAAGGCCTCTGCCTTTTATACTTCTGCGGGGGGTGAAGAGAAGTATGGGGCAAAGCAAACTAAAATCCTATGCATTTGTTGTTGCTGTAGACCAAAAGACTTATGTAGTTTATTAGCAAGTTTTTTCTTTGTTATTTTTCCATCTCCTTCTTTGATTCAATAGAGAGAAGCTGTTGCTGGGTTGTACCCAGCGCTGAAGAATACCCCTGACTGCCCCTCGAATCCCCACAGAGCCAAAAATGTACTTCCACTGGACTTCAACCAGACTCAGAGAACCCACAGGGCTACTCATTTTCTGTTTAGTAGCCCATTAATTTGGGTTTGTACTGTAGAAAGACGCCTTGCCCATAAACCTCCTAGCTCCTTTCCGTCATACTGCTTGTCAACAAAACCTGGGAGGCTGGCAGTGCCACGCCACAGCCATACATTCAGTTCAAGGCAGAAATAATGCAAGTGAAGATGACATAAGGATTTGATGGACTATAAAAGGACTATGTGATGGAGCATTTCTTAGGCATGGCTTGCAATTGCTTTGGGAGTGGAATCAGAATCTCTTCTGCTTGCAAAGAAAGAAAATTTATCCCAGTGGAATGATCTACATAAATTCTTCTGTACAACTGAAGAACCACATTAAGCACCAAAAATTTGCCTTACACAATATAAGGTGCTGTGCTGGCACGCACAGGGATGCGCATCACTGCAGGGCAAATTTCAGCTATGGTATGTATTTGCCTATCTAGCATCTAAAGATCTGGGCAAAGCATTCTGCACTCAAATATATACCTCAGGAGAGAGGGAGAAAAACACTAGCTCCTCTTAATGCATGTAGCAGTCATTTGGGAAATCCCCCCAAGGACTTTGCTCTGAAAATTACTGGGCAAACGTGTCTGAGAATGTGAATTTCCAGAGTGCTGTGAGAAGTGAAACTGCATCCATCAAAAGGAACTGGTTTCCTGTTTCTATTCTTCTTGCCTTTCATTTTTCAGATGTTTAAGCTAGATAATGAAAAGCCATTCCAGACCATTTTCGGTATGGCTGGGATGAGGTAAGGCTGTTATCTATTTGAAGGAGAATCATTTTTCATTGTCTGCTGGTATAAACAGGTAGAGACTTTTTTGCTTTCTCCTTACTTTCAACTGACACAAAAATCTCAACATCTTCCGAAGAGCAGTATGGAATTTATCCATTCTGTTTGCTTTAGCCCACAGTACACCAACAGGAATTAGTGACTATAGCTACGCTTTCCCTTGAAAATCTGGAGTGTACAAATTTCACATTAAGTTGGTTTTATGTGGTTTCATACTTTCATTATCCTTTTTTCACTTCCTTCTCTCCTCATCTGTTTTGCAATGCATGTGGAGTGTAGACTAAAGAAAACACCTACCTCATCCAGACCTTTTGACTTTTCATACAATAGCAGACTGACATAATGGAGACCAGGATCTCAGTTTTATGTTGTATCTAAAGATGGTTCCAGGAACCCATGTCCCACCCACTACCTTATAAGTATCTAGACGTAAAAGTGTACTGGTTCTACACCTCCCAACATATCAGCAACACTTTCTGCACCTTTTAAAGTATCACCCATGCAGTGGTTGAGCCAACTGAGCGAAGTTAACAGTGTGTATAACAGCATTATTTCTCAGGGAGGAGGGCTTGACTGAAGACATTGACAGCTAAAGGCAACCAAATTCTGAATTATACAAAATTACTTGAGAGAAAAGTCAATGAAAAACCGCACGCTTCATGGTCATTGCACATTTCTCAGTTCTCCAGGTCTTACTTTGATCAGTCTTTTCAACCCACAAATCTTTCAGAATCCAGACTAAACTCTGCAAACTAGCCCACTGCTTTTGGGTCTTGGAAATAGACATCTGTTACAGCCAACAGGCAACTGAACCAGTCGCATATTGTTAGGTGTAAAAAAATATCAAGAACCATTATGCAAGCTCAATTCACGCTCATTTCACAGCCCCAACTTTGCTGATGAATGTCTTATTTATGAAATAACATAACTGCTAATTTTCATGAAAAATCGAAACACCACCGCAATTTATCTATATAGAAAACTTCCCCAGAGGAATGGCAATTCACTTCATTCCTCAAAATACTCATGTGAATTTCTCAAACTGATCAGGCTCTTTTCAAAGCTGAATTGCACTTCTGAGTTCTAAAACTTACATAGACTCATTTTTCGGGAAAAAAGTATTTGTGGATTAATGAGCCCAAGGCTGGCTGCATCAGGCTTTGAGTGAAATGGATATGCCATGTGCAATCTACTGTTTCTCATTCTAGGATGAGGCCACTGGATTTAACTACTCTCACATTATGCAGCTTTAAAAGGAAAATAGTTTTTGTCGAATCAGCAGTTTTCCATTCGTCTCAAAAGCTTTGGGATTTTTTTTGCAGTTAATATAAAAGTTGTTACAAAAACAAAGATTAAGATTATTAAAAATAGAAGCCTGTGTAAATATTTCCAAAACCATATTTAAATTGGGCAGATTACCAAAAATACTCACTGACTGCAAGGGGAAAGACAAATACTTGGTTTTCTCGAAAACATGCCATTTATTAAGTAGCCTAATTTGGGGCTTCTTTTTGGACTTCTGAAAGTGTCTTACATCCTTTCATATTCCGAAACCAGAAGGGAGAGTTTTGATCCTCTTCTAACACAGTTAACTTAAATGCACCCAATGAGTCTTACATTTAACCTAAAACCACGTCAGTGATCTATGGAACTGCTGAAGTGCAGCCCAGAAATCAGACACTGATTTGCAACATGAAAAGCCATGGGGATTTCCAGTCCTTTACTTCAGGGCATGGTCCTCATGAGCTGTTGCGTGGTTACACACCAATCCTGCCCTTTTTCAATATTCAGTATTATAAAATGCCCTTCAGTCCAAGTCCTACAGCTTTCAACTGATTAATTTAACATATAGATGGCCTGGAAGCAGTGTGACACAGCAATAAGCTACAGAGCAACCCCTTAGTAAGTGCAAAATTAATAAATATTATACTTGGCAAGTTTTTTACTAAACTCTCATGGGTCTCAGTTCTGCCTTAGGGCTGGCACATATCTTTGCACCAGCATCAAAGTCAACTTTCAGCAGTGCAGATGTAGCACAACACAGTCCTGCGAAGTCAAGTGTTGCTAAATTACACAACTTGAATTTATTTATTTCCATCTGTCATTACACAAATGGCCACCTTTTGGAACGGCACTTGCAGTGTTGACTCCATCATCTCAGATTTTCTCAGGCCAAAAAAAAAAATTATCCATCCTCTGCAGCTTTTGGGCAGGGATTTGCTTTGGCACTGCACTTCCTTCCCCAGCCCTTGCCAAATGTCAGAACGTTTGGAGAGGGAACATTACATTCTTCACCATAAAAAAAAAGCAACACAGACATAAAGAAGTAGTTAAGGGAGCGAGACTGCTATCTTTTCGCCTAGACTACACTGTGATGAGGAGCAGTTGACTGCAACACAGGCTTCCTGTGATGAGGGACAGCTTTCCCAACACAAATATGTAATCCTAAAGAGGCTGCCACAGCAGTAAGCCATGGTGGTTTTATTCTTTGCATATAGAATTACCAAGATGCTTTGGTCCTTTTGAGTTCATATGGTGACATCTGGGAAAAAAGAAAAAAAAAGGTAAGAATCTTAAAAACACTAACCAGCTTTATATTTCCTTTTCTTTTCAAAGAAACTAATGTAAAGAACAGCATCCCTCTGGCCTGCAGGCACATCTCCAGCCAGCAATTACAATTGAAAAGAATTACAGCTGCAATCTAGCTGAAGAAATTGTCTTATCTGCTCCATGAATGCACACTTGGGAGGATTCTTAAATAATATTTTATATCCCCAGAGAAGAGTCACATGGAGACAATGATGAAAAAGGCATCTGGTTTAGATGGGTATAGTTCTAACCACTAAGGTGGGCCATGTGATCTCTGCCTGTGGATAGTATGACTACTGCTCATTAAAATTTTATCATAGGTTGCTCCATATCTTATTCATAGTGTAGAAGCACAAATGAGACCCGAACAGTCAGCCTGGAACCTCCAGAATAAATGTCTGGAAACAGTGGAGGGATAGTCCCTAAAAATTGTCCAATTTTGAAAGAATGAAAAAGTCTTTAAATTTAGCTGACTGCTGCCAGCTACGTCCTCCTGAACTCAAGTAGTATTTCACCAACATGGACTCTTCCAGTGACAAGCAAGATAGGAGAGATATTCTGAAAATTAGTTTAAAAGAAATCAATCTAGAAAATGCTGAAGAATTTTCACCAACAACTCTTTTTTTTTTGTTTTGTTTTGTTTTGTTTTCCAAAAGATATCTCTAGTTTTGCTTTTGAAAAGCAAGGTACAAGAGAATCAGTCTGGAAGGACTGAAAGTTGTCAGCCTTCTCTCCTGAATGGCACAGGTTAAAGGAAGTCTCCTGATAGAACCATCTTCCAGCATCTCTGCTCACTACTGCTTGGTACTTGCTCCTTGTGCTTTTACATAAGCATGAAGTACACGAGACCCCATTGTCCTTAAAGAAATTACCCTAATCATGACTCAGCCACATTTGAGGTATCAACTCCAGATCATTTCAAAATTGGCTTTCTTGAGCTAGTCCAGCCAATTTTAATAAATCTTAAAGCAGATTTAGGCGGATTAATCCCAAAACCAGTGAGAAAAATGTTGGACAGAAACAGCTGAAATGCTAATTTACTTAAATAGGTTCTAAATAAACCCCCAAAAACATAAATAGTGATGTCCCAAGGTACTTGCTCATATATATTTAGTGAGCTGTCAGTCAGCCAGAACAGATTAAAGCAAGGTGACACTTTCTGTTTAATTTGTCATATACTTGGGCATAGAGAAGAAAGTAAGTTGTTCTTCAGACAATGTAAGCAGAGAGACTGGTTTTATATATGTCATCTTCCAAAATACAAGTTTCTAAGTCATGTTTCATCCCAGCCCCAAAAGGGCATGGAGAAACAACAGCACACTCATTAAATACCCACCTCTAATCCCACACGTCTAGTCAGTAGTGTTAATGATCTTCAAAGGCGTGGATTATGAATAAGTCTAGACATGCTAGGAAGGTAGTGCTGAGAAGCTGAGTGCTAAGAACTGGCAAGAACTGATTTAAAGAATAAACTGGTTTGAGGTGCACTGAACACCTGCATTGTTATTATCTCCAGTTGAAGATGTAAGGACTCAGCACCTCTTCAAAACCAGATGCACAGAAATTCAAGACAGAGAAGTTTATTGCCAAACTAGACCTTGCCCCTTAGGAGACACTGGTGTCCCTGTCACCTGTTCAAGGCATGGGCTGAGGAGAAACCATAACTGTGCTTGCTTTGCACAATGAAGCAAGGGCAGAGATGGCATCAGCCTCTGCTGAACATTGTTGTGGGGATTCAAGTCCAAAGCCATATCAGTTTGATGCTGTGCCCAAGCTAATAAATGAGGCTGTGTGTACAGTTTACCAGCCTAGTTTCAGTCTTGTGCTGACTCAGCTAAAATGCTTCCACATGTAGCATCTGCATGAACTCCCGCTGTTGCGGGCACCTCTTCCAATACATCCTACTTCACACATGTGTCACATCCTAGGTGTTACAATACAGGAACTCGTAGAAAAGCAATGGAAATCTACTTTTGCAGACACAGAAAAAAGGCCTTCACGCTCCCTGTTCACTAAACAAAGCTGCATATGCAAAGTGCAGAATTCTGTACCTGTGACAAATGAGAAGCATTTCCTGAAAACTAGGCCTCTGTATTTTAAGACGGGTTATAATTCCCTGCTGCTTTTTGCTTCTGTTCTTGGTCTAATGTAAGTTCTCTGTCTGAGCTTTCTCTTCAGTATCTTTGGGAAAACAGTGACAGGAATTCAACTTAGTATTAACGCTGCTGTTTTTGTTACAAATAACCAAAGACTGTTGGTTTGAGCAACTGCACTATAATTCAGAACCTCAAACTATTTCCAAACTCCACAACTTATTAATTTCTGACTGAGAAGAGTCCACAACCCCCTTGTGTCTGCCTTTCCATCCATAAAGTAATGTAAATAACGTTCCTTTGTCTTCTCTGTGTTGTCTTTTTGGAGCAATTATACAGCTACTGTATTGTAACAGATCTCAGGTGCGGTAGTTAGGGCTTCTCTAGTGGATAACAGCAACACAAAACACAAATAAAATCCTTCCAAATGGGCTTTTATAGGTATTTGTCACTACGGTATTATGAAAGAAATATGGAGCAAATCAATGCTTCAGGTTTTCTTAAACTAAATTGACAACCCTGAAACTCACTAATTTAAATGACATGCAGTTATTTTTGAGTACCCATCCAAAACTATATTGTTATAAATACTGGTCAGGACTGAATTTGTTGTCCAGCCCCACAAAGATAGAAGATAATACAGAGCTGATAAGAAAATTGAAACTGTGGAGAGAATATTGATTTTGAAACATAGGAAGAAACAAAAGAAAATGTGATGTACTACCCTAGCAAGGAAGCAGAGAGACATCTATCACCTCTACACCCCCCAGTGGAAGACAGCAAAAGTTTGTATACATTTATTTAGTCTTCCCAATATCCCGTTCAGAAGTGTCTCAGAACAGCCACGTGTTTCAACACCTAACCTCTTACACCTGGTATATAGTATGCAATCCTCAAGCTGACATCTGTACACATAAAGGAATGCACTATAATTTTATATTTGCACCTAAAATAGTCCATTGTCAACGCATTCTGGACACAAACAGTCAGATTCCACAGTTATACAAACAGTTGCAGTTCTGCAGATCGCTCACACAAAATACCTAGGTCATTTGAACAAGCTTCTGCAATTTATAGTGACAATTTACAGGGGTGTGGTTCTACCAGCTACATCCAGTCATGGAGACCTCCTGCTTTTAACTTACTTAGGATTTTTACCATATCACTTAAGCCCAACTTTCTTGCCTTTCTCTCATGTACAAAGAATATAAAAATAACAAAACCCAGCTACGCCATCAGCTAAAACAGTCTTCAAACTGAACCAGTTCAAATGATACAATACTTACACTACTCATTCTATTTTTAGGTAAACCACTTCATACAATATTCAAACCACAAAAATATGATCAAATTAGAAAGTTAAGCACAACGTGTGGGAAGCCAGAAGCATGGGTTACATTACCAGGTGAAGTTTATTTCTGTCTTCTTTCACATCCATGAATGACGTGGGCAATAGCATCCATGGTCAAGTCCACCCCTCAATCATGAGCCCATCTATATGTTTCAAATCTTGCTGGATGGCCTGATTCTTAGGTACATGAACATCTACAGGGTGTACCTTCACAGCCTGGTTCTTCACCTGGGTAGCTATAGCTTGCCATAATGCTGCAGCCCAGAAGGTTTTTCATTATGATTTATTATGATTTTATCGGAACATTTTGTTTTGAAACAACTGCATTGTGAATGGACTTGTGATGTAGAATATAGTAACAAAATACTGTACGCTTTTCAGAATCTTTTCTCTTTTTTACTTCTTCCTTGCTCAGCACAGCAGTACTAACTCCGAGCTTTTCTTAGGCTTAGAAGTACAGAAATCCTGGCTTTTGTCTTGACAATCTCCTGTCAGGCTGACTTATTTTTCGCCCCTGTAAAAAGTTCTGCTGGTCAGTGTGAACTTGAATCTAAAAGACACATCAGATTTTTCCCATTCCTTCTTCTCTGCAGCTCTGTTCACGTCTCCTTAAGCCTTCCTTTTGTCTGCCTGCCCCACTTCTCCATACCTCCTGGGACAAGCAGCACATCAGCTCTACTACAGTCTTTGTCAACAACCAAAAGCACCAGGTAAAGCTCATATTCATTCTTTCAAGAACAGGCCAGGCGAAGGCAAAAACACGCATCTGTAGCTGACCTTGCTATGTCTGCAGAGAAACCCCAAAGACAAAGGCACTAGAAGGAGCAGCAGAAACCTGAAACATCAAAGAAAAGAACAAGAACTCAGAGTCTTTTCAGAAAAACATGATTGGTTTGGAACACCTGACCCAAAAATTTTAATCTCTTGAGGCTGGCAATACCAAGAATATACCCTTTTGCCTAGAATCAAGTACCTACTGCTTGTATTTTCCCAGCTTTGTAGTTTCCGCTTTCCTTCATCTCTCTGCGTCCCTCATTGCATCAATATTGGCATTTTCAAGCCCAGCTGGGGAGCTCTGATCCTCTGCTATGTCCCTGAAAGTGCTCACTCACTCCATGAAGAAGGTCGTGCCTTTTATTTCTCCCCAAAGAAAATGCAATACGCTTCTGTTCCTGAAGAAGTCACAGTAGAAGGGGGAGGAGGGAGAGAGAACTGGCCTCAATACGAAACTAAGTCAAATTTAACACCTCAGAGTGAGAATTTCCAGGTGTCACGCAGCTCTGAGAAGAGCACCAGACCTGAAATGAGGCTGCTGCAAGAAGGAAAGACCAGAAGCTGCAACCAGAGCAAACAGGCCTTTCAGCTGGTGATGTAAAGCATGAAAAGACAAACTCACACATGATCCAGAGCCTGCTGAAATCAGAGTCCTTCCAACAACTGTCTGCTTCGGACTCAGCATTCCCAGACATTCTTTGCCAAAGCGAATAATGCTGCAGTGTTTTACAGACTCATGAAAAAAACAATTAGACATTTCTGATTGTAGGAGATAAAGAAAAGATAATGGCAGTTAACCACACAGAAGAGATCAGCTTCTGTGGACAAAACAGAAATGGGATTGGCAGCAGCTTGCTCAGAAATGTGCTACAGATGTAGTTCAGCACCAGGCAGCTGGGATCCTGTCACAACTGGCTTTTTGGAAATAAAACAGATCAATAACTAAGAAATGACACTCCACATTAGGTTTAGGGGAATTCCTCTCTCTTTGTGGAGGAAGGATATACAATCACCTCCTGCTGGTTTGGGATTTCTAAACACAGAATAAAATACCACTCATATTGTAATATTTACATAGTAGAATCACTATTTAGTGTCATTTCAGAACACATGACGATGGTATAAAACAGAGAGAAACTGAAACTGGCTAAACTCCATCTGAAGTTTTTCTTTTTGATTGTCTAACAGGGTTATTTCATATTAATTAATAGCATAGAGCAAATGATAGTCCATGGAACAGGTTCAGGATAGGCGTGGGTCTGAAAATAAACATTTTTATGTGCAACCAGCAGTCATTACTCACATTAAGATCACCCCCCAAACCACAATAACATACCAAATTTTTACAAGAAAACAAATGGGGATGTAATTGTCACTTATGGATAAATGTGTTTTGGTTTTAAAAGAGCCTGAATGTCTGCAAGGGATTGTATCAAACCACATTGCAGCTGTAATAGTTAAAAAGCTCTAGCTGCAATGTTCTAGATTGCAAATTACGCTTGATTTCATTTTTCAGCATTCTGAATGGATTATGATTGAAATGAGCAGGTGAAGTAATTGTCCATGCACACCATGTACCACCCTCCCCGCCCCCAGAAGCGCCTGTAAGCAAAACAAGGTAACTCGGGGAAATATTCAGGGAAGAAAAGTTAGTAAATGAAAACTACACCCTTTTGTCAGTGCCTGTAATTTTTCTGTATTCTTCTGCAGCCAATATCTGCGCTATGTTTCATTAGCAGAACAGTGTCTGCAGCTATGGGCTGCAGAAACTAATTACTATGTTTCTCCAATAAAAACTTCTGTTCTAAAGAAACCCATTCAATTGCCACCTATTTTGTACTCATTTACGCTCATCTTCATTTTTAGAAAAATCTGCCGTGCCCAGTGAATACACAAATATATTCATGAAATCCACCTGCTCTCTTCACGTTACAATAGAACTGATTTGGCATGTGTTTTCTATTTGAAGGTATCACCATGCCTCATACATTTCATGATAAACACCTTCAAAACTGTGTGGCTTTCTGTTTGCTTTGTTCGAGAAGGAAGAGGGGCAAAGGCTCAGCACTCAGAGGAGAGCCAGGCCATGGGCTGATTGACAGTGTAATAAAATATCCCAATCTTTCTTTGTAATCTCACACAAAATAATGTACATTAGCATTGCTTCACCAAAATGAAATCTGCGACTCTTGACACTGCAGACACCGCTGCCGCATGCAGGCAGCATCCTCTGAGTCTGTGAGGTCTAGTGCTTACCAGCGTGCCTCTGCATTGCTGAAATAGGATTTATGTAGGTGCAAATATTAATACAAATATTTATGGAGAATATCAGAGGATAAAAGAGCAGCAAAGAGAACGCTCAGTCATGAGGCTGCAGCCTGATTGCTGAACTTACCACCAATGGTGAGTATGAAAAGACAAGGCAGGTTCTGTGAGAAAGTGTTAGTGGGATATTTGTCGTTGATTTAGATGCACAGTGGAACACGCACAGAGTACCACAGGGAGTACAGAAGGTGAGTGGTGGGGTTTAACTGCAATCAGATCGAGTTTACGGAAATGGCAGCAAGCTTTTCAGGAGATGCTCAAATTGTTCTTCTGAGTGACTGCCACCATATTCTTGAGTTCCTTTTGTTCAAGCTTAGGTATCCTTAACTACCACCTAATCCATATCATCTGCCCTTACAGGAGCTCACAGACGTGTCCTATACAGCTGCACCTTCTCCACATCAGCAAAGGCAAGTGAAGACACTTGGTGAATGAAGGCACCATAATTTTCCCCTGCAGTCAGACAGCAAATGGGACATCTCTGCTCCTGGAAGTGTCAAAGGCAAGGGTCAAAACAGCAAGCACAGAAAGCTGTTAGCTCACAGGGCATTTTGTTAAGAGATGGTCTGCAATTTAAGAAACCTGAGAAGCTGTGGGCTGGATGATTCAGCATCCAACTTCCTTAATAAAGGAACAAACATATTAAGGTCATTCAAATTCGATAATAAGGAAAGAATAACCTTTTCCCGCTTCCTTTTTCTGTATCAGTCATGGGTATTCACGTGACTAAAGCACTGGCAGCTTCATTGGAAACACCAGTATTGCACACATGAACTTCAAACCAAGAAGCTATTACATTCTTGAGAAGACTCCCTGCTATCTACAAGTTACTGATCTGTAATGCTCAGCAGAACACACATGGATAATATGCTCATTTCTGTTAAAGCAAACAACAAACATTTAAAATTAATTCCACAGCTAATAGATTTTTTTTTTAAGTAAAACTGCTGTTACCTACATTTGTTACCTGCGGAATGAATTTGTTTCCATGACTCGTGTTTGTTTTGATGCCATAGTTTAACACACTGTTTTGATCATATCTCAATCCATCTGATCCCATATGTGTATAGTGATGAAGCAAAAGAGCCTTGAGATGGAACAAGTATGAACATGTTAACAGAGTACATGGAATGATTTATGGCTACGTCAGAAAACTACACTGTACATAATATTACAGACATTTTCTCAGCTGCAGGAATTTTCAGAAGGAAAAAGTAACTAAGAGTGCCATGCCATATTTTGTTTTCTAATTCCTAAGACTCGTATTTTGAGAGTTTGTCCACTTTTACAGTGATATCAGTCGGTATAACAGATAATCATAACTCTCCCTATAAGATCTCCTTCTAGTTAAAAGTTGACCCAGATGATGGAAAATAGATATTATTTTCTAATAATACTATAGGCTAAAATAAGGTCAGCTATATGTATATTAATGTAATGCATACATCATGGCTATCAAAAGTCATGCCACCATCTGCTCAAGTTACATTTAAACAATAATAGCTTTTGCAGACACTCAAAGACTCCATTCAAGAAACCTAAATACCCCACCTAATTAATGTGATAGCCAAATTTGCATTCAAAGAGTGGCTTCAAAGAGAGGGCATGGATATTCTTGCTCAAAGAGTAGGCTGCTGAATGAGATAAGGTCACTTTGTGCTCAAACTTCCTGTATGGCAGCAGAAAAGGCATCAAAATAAAAGCCACCCTTCCATGAGCTTCAAGCATATTTTGAACCAGTCACTAAACCTCTTCAGTTCTTCCTACATGAAGAGCATATGTAAGAAATTCCTACTGTACATGTTAAAATTGCGTAGGAATCCAACCTATAGAAAGATACCTTCCAGGACAACCGTGGCTGAACATAAAGCCATGCTTTTCACAAGTCACTGAATGGAAAGTGGAAAACTACACACACTTCTTAGGTCATTTGCATTAACAACAGTTTAAGCTGGTACTAGCAAGACATAGAATGCTTTCTTAATTTTTCTTCCTCATGTATTTCTTGCTGTAACAATGTCCATCTAAATCCAAAATAAATGCACAGTTCCACTTCTTTATTATGGTTTTACTTTCATTTTGAATGGTCTTACTATCAGGAATGGTCTTAGTGTCAAGAACGACTTTGACTTATGCTGCAAAGCTAACACCTCTACTCTGACACTGTGCACACCATGGAAAAGCAGCAGTGCGAAGGAGCTAAGCAGACAGAGGCGGTGATCCAGTGCTCTGTAAAATTAAGAGTGCAACAGCGTGAGAAATCGTCTGATTGGGAGACCTCTGTGTGAGCTGCTTGGTTAAAACAACTAGTTCTATAACCTACAGCACAAAGTGGAAGCCACCCATTTTTTGAGTAAAATTATTCCATCTTGATTTTTAAAATTGACTGCTGAGCAATCACTGAATTAGTTAGCTATGGAAACAATAATCATGAAAATAAGTTAGATATCAATGAATTATTTTGCTTAGCAATAGCCTTAATATTTGGTTATTATGCTCCCTGTGAGTGCTGGTTTCTCTCTTGATGTACCAGTGTTTCTCATCAGTAGAATTCAGTGTTAGGAGGCTGCCACAGGAGACTATTGGGAGTGAGGTGAAAGACAATGTCCACTTCTGTCAGAATTCAAATTAAAGAAAATATTGCTGTCACATAACTTTATCCTTCAAACTGCAACCTCTTCCCAAATACATATCAATGAAGATACAGATTGAGTGCAGCTATTGTTGATTAAAAATAAACAATAAAATTAATTAAAGGGAGGCAGAAAATGCATTCACTTCACAGAGTCCTGTGCAAAGCCTGAGTATGCTGTTTTCTGCTGAAGCTGCTACCAAGGAGCAGTAACACATCTGTCTGCTTTACATACTTTTGTAGGCTCCCCCTTCCAGTATCCAAGTACATGACACACTGAGAGTATGCCTGTGAGGCAGGAAAATCCTGCTCTCTTCATGTTCCAGACAGAACCAAAACAGTGATTTGCTCATAGTCACATGGGAAATACGTGAGAAACAAGGAATTAAACCCAAAACTCTTCAATTTTAGCTCATCTCAGACTGCACTTTTGCACAGAACAGTGCTAAGCACAAACGGGTTAACAGCACATTGACTTACACTATCTCCGATCTTCAATGAAAAGTGTTTTAGCAAAGTTATTTCCAACGGGTTCTAAATAAAATGACACCAGATTTATCTGGTTCTCTAATAATCCAATAAGAGGAATCTTATGAGTTACTGATGCCATGAGGATTATGTAATTTACAGATTAAACTGAGCACTGAAAATTATGCAGAGTTTCAGCAATATCATAATTGAAAACTTCAACTTTGATTTGCCTTTGAACCAAAGAGGAAAACTGAGTTCAAATGTAAGAGATGAGAGTTTAAACATCCTTGGAACACCAACACATGTCAGCATTTCTGCTTCGGCTGCAACAGTTGTGCTATGGAAGATGCCTGCCTTTTGCTGCCAACGATGTTGCCTGAATACTAAAAACGCAGAACTAGAAGATGGCCCGATACAGCCCATTGTTGTGACATTCACATTTCATCTGGATAATACTGCCCTTCCACTGATGTGGCAGCTTCTAACAGCAATGGCAAGGAAAGGTACATAATATCAGCTCAAGAGGTGAGTCAGATAACTGCCATTTCAGTCATACAAAGGACTGCCTTGAACAAGAATCTGGGAAGCACAAAAGCAACACATCAGAGGCTTGGCTTCCGTAAGCAGGGTGAGGCCAGACCAGAAGGCCAGGAATCACTTACATGGATTGTGAAGCTAAAATCTCAAAGACTTTCTCAGTTTGTTTTAAAGGCCTCTTTTATCCTCCACTATATTAAGCATAATTTCTTGTAAGAAGAATATATACAAATTATTATAGCTGAGATGGAGACAAAGGGATAGATCATAGGAATTGCAATAATTTACAACTGTGAATATAAATTTGGCTGTCCCTATTCTCATGCCATCAGCAAAGAATCAGCTGAGACTCAGAGGGATGGGTCTGACACTAACGCCAGCAGATTTCCAGCAGCCTCATGATCTTTATTATCTCTGGGTGGGCCAACTGACTCCATCTCTAGTGCGGGCGTCCTCAGGACAGGGATCTTACAGGGACACCTCACTGCTTGAGAAATAGGGAATGGTAAATCAACAAATACAGACATCTCCCTCCCATTTGATGAGATCTGGTGATGATTCAAGTTTGTCCTCAAGACAGTGGAAGCAGCCAAAGACAGCAAAAAGAATAAAGGAGAGTACAAAGTAATTTGATTATCTAAACTATTTCACAGTAATAAAATGCCATGCTTCTCATAATTTTTCAGTAGAAAACAAACTCGGTATCAGTACTTGCATTATTGACTTAGATATTTAAGAACAGCTATAATTTATAATGCACATAGAACAAGGTATTTGCCATATTTTATCTACCCACGGACTTTTACTTAGTTGAGCATCTTTAACACCTATCACCATGTGAAAATACACTTTACACAGAAAGCAAAATCAGAGTAAACACTTGGTACATAACAGGCCATTACTAAATCTTTAAAAAGGATAGAAAAAGACAGTTATATCAGGTTATTTAAAAAAAGTATCATAGTCTGTATCAAACAAGATACAGATATCCCTACAGTACAAGCTAAAATAAACCACAGTGGCATTACAGTTAATAAAGAGAAGCTATTATTCATTGATATTGATTAAATACAAAATGCATCTATTACACAGCTCTATTAGGCAGGCTGTGACCCTGTAAATGCACAATTATCTGCTAAATATAAACCGTATTAGAAGAGTTCCCTACAAACAGTCCTAAGAGTAAATTTAATTTTCCTTCAATTAGGTATGAAGTTGAGAGTTGGGAGAGGTTTTCAATAGGAAGCATCACTTAAAATTCTCTAGCAGTTCTACATATATTCTGCTATTTTCACTGTGCTTGTCTTTACATTACTTTATCCTTTTTTTGCCTAAGAGATTTTTCATGAGGGTTTTTATTAATTTAAAGCTCCATTTCTAGAGATATTTTTTAATGGAAAAGTGGTTTTCAGGAGTTTATTGTCCTATATTTAGAAAGACTGTATTTGTAGTACTATGTTTACATATTACTACTACTAAAACTACTATTTCACACGTACACACTCCATTGTGTCATGTAATAAAGTATAAAAATTAATGTAAAAACCTACATTCAGTAATCAGGAACATGCATCTGTGCATGTTTCCTTTTGACAAGGTTTGATGTAGGTTTGTTTCTCCCCTTTTTAAGTGAGGTTACCCTGTGTTCATGATACAAAAGGCAAGTCAAAGAAGCATTCACAGCTTTCCCAACCAGCCACCTCTCTGCTTCTCAGAGTTTACAAGAATAAGGCCTGTATAGCTTCTGCCATGATGATGCTGTAGTACACAGGGAACCTGCCCTCCCTGAACAATGAATCCTCATTTATTTTAAGAATGACCCATCCCAAGAAATCAAACTGGTTTTAATCTGGTTTTATCACAAATGGCTACTTTTTCCATGTATATGCAGAGTAACGTGTGAATATGTAATGTGTATGCATATATATGTATGTGTATACAACACATGTATATGTAAAAAGCACATATATACAGGTCATATATCCTACATGCAAACTTACACATACATACTACAGTAGCCACAAAGAAGCTCAAAAACTGTGCTACAGGCAGGCTCGTGAACTGCTTGTACCACTCATTGTTTGCTCTCTAGGAGGACTGCTTTTGGTGTGATGGGGGCCCCAAACCAAATGAGAACTTGCTTTATCCCTTACCCTTCTGCACCATTCCAAGCTGACCTCTATTTGCAGCACTGAAAAGCATTTTGAGAATGTTATTCTCTTAGCTTGGACAGTCCAGATTCAACACAGAAAGAAGGGATTTGACACAGACAAGGGACCGGATGGAACCTGAATCACTGAAGATGCCCGGTTTGAGTGCTCAGAGAGGAGGAGCTGCAGTTCCCTCCAGCCAGAAACATCAGCTCTTGGCACAATGACAGGTAACAGCTCGGAAGATCCAGTTCTTTGGGAAGACTTTCGTTGAGGGCTTTGTACTAAAAAGAGGAGGAGAAGAAAGAACCAATTGAAAAAGCTGAAGCTATGCAAATTCAGATTAGAAATAAGGCACATGCTATTAACAGTGTGGTTAATTACTCACAGGAGAAACTTACCCACATTGTGGTTTATTTCTCAACTCTGGATAATATGAAAAACAACATGCACTATTTTTCTAAAGCATATGGTCATGTTCCAACAATAAGCAAAGTTAGTGGATGTGAAGCAAAACAGAAGGGAGTTGACCTGTGTTATGCAGAAGACTAAACTTGCTGATCCAAGCAGCCATTCTTAATTTAAACTTTGTGGGGAAAGAGATGGTTTCACAATGTGCAATGAATCAACACCTATTTACTGAATTGACATGAAAACTTTCTATAAGATGCCATAAAATAATGCTGATGAATTAGGCACATTGTTTTCCATAAAGGAACTGTGTTTTTATTGAAATGTATTGGATTTTTTTTTCATGAAACTTTACAGAAAATTCACAAACCACGAAAATTCTCCATCAAGTAAGAGGAGAATCTTCAGCAGCATAATACAAGACATTTTAAACAATGATATAATTTTGTTTACAAAGGAAATTATATCTTACCAGAGAAAAATCTGAATGAATAACAGAGCAATACTTGATTAAATCCAGTAGAATAAAGATGCAACAGAATGGCAGAATAATATATGCAAGACCAAAGCATCTGTATGCCATCTTGTAATAAATATGGCAAGAATAAAACATTAAAAGGGGAGTGGAAGTGGGTGAAGAATTGTGAAAAAAGTGAGTGAAGAACTGTGAAAGACAATCAGGGAGAGACTTAATTTTTTCAAGAGTTATAATGTGTATAAAGCATCGGCTGTATTGCAGGACAGAAGAAATTCAGACAGAAGTTATGTGCAGAGGAAAATTACAAAAAGCAAGAGGCACAAGTGGCAGGAAAGGCTGCAGCCTGAGTGCTTGAGACAGGGGAGATGTTATCAAGCAGATGAAGCAAAAGAGATGGGTGAAAGGCATGACAAGACATCGGAGAGGGTGACAGCATTATTTACTGCAGGGGCTGGTAACATATGAAAGGAGGCAGCAAGCCTAGCACTATATTACTATGTGCTAATTATCAGTATGTTTGGTTTGGGAGAGAAATAAATGGGGTTTTAACAACTAATTTTGCATTATATCAACCAAACGACAAGTCCACGGAGAGGTAATTTGATGGATCTTTCAGTAACACTTGGCCGTCCCGACTCAGCATCTTGCTGCAGGAACATCCACACTGGTTTTCACAAGGCTGCCACACAACGCTAAAGGAGGACAGAACTGGTTCCCAGTCTGGTATAGCTATACTCAGCTTGCAACCATAGCCATGGAGGGACAGTACAGGCTATGCACCCAAAAATGTCCGGCTGCAACCTATTCTGCAATGTTGAAAACAGAATTTCCACTCATCTAAGTCCGCTGCCTAACAGAAAATGCGTTTCTTCATGACATGGTCTAGTGTGAGGTGCCCCTGCCCATGGCAGGGGGCTGGAACTAGATATCTTAAGGTCCTTTCCATCCCAAACCATTCGATGATTCTATGATTCCATGAAGAAGGGACAAAGTATTACACATCTTCCTTGGAGAAGAGAAGGAACCGGGTTTAATTCCTGTGCCCAGAGAAGCATGTATACTGGGACACAACATAAAGTTATAGCCCGGTTGAACCCAGCAGCAAATCAAACTTTTTTTTCATGAAAAAAAAAAAAAAAAAAAAAGAGATGCTTGTTCAATTTTTTTTTACTGTCTTATTAAATACATTCCACTTGTCAGAACAGTAAAATTTAGTAAGTTACCACTAACCATGTAATCTCGACATTTTAATTTTTGCCACAAGAAACGCTTGCATCTATTGATTAAGATCTGCCATTACCACTTAGCACCTCATGGCAGAATTTATAGGGAGCAAGAACAGAGGCAGAGAATTTCTTTTAATAAAATATTAATATGAATTAATTCAGTAGTAGTATTAATTGTTACCAAGTTCATTCTTCAAAATTCCAATTTTAATTCACCATCCCAGCACTTTATTACTGATATTTTACAGACCTTGTGAAATGAATTATAGCCAACCTCCGCATGACAAAAAAGATGTGCTCTATAAATTACTAAAATCTGAGCTGCTTTGTTCACAAAACTGTACCTGGTGTTTCCATGTGTCATCTAACAGTCAAGTAAATCTGTAGGTTGAAATCTGTTTTAGTATAAATATGAGTAACAATGAATAAACACTGCAGATTTCGTAGAATCATAGGATAGTTATGGTTGGAAAGGACCTTAAGATCATCCAGTTCCAATCCCCCTGCCATGAGCAGGGACACCTCACACTAAACCATGTCACCCAACGCTCTCTCCAACTTGGCCTTGAACACTGCCAGGGATGGAGCATTTACAGCTTCCCTAGGCAACCCATTCAGTGCCTCACCACCCTCACAGTAAAGAACTTCTTCCTTATATCCAATCTAAACTTCCCCTGTGGAAGTTTTAACCCATTACCCTTTGTCTTATAGCTAGTCTCTAATGAAGAGTCCCTTCCCAGCATCCTTATAGGCCCCCTTCAGATACTGGAATGCTGCTATGAGGTCTCCACGGAGCTTCTCTTCTCCAGGCTGAACAGCCCCAAAGCAATTATATAGTAGCTAAGGGTTTTTTAAGTATGTTGACCATGGCACTGACTTCCTTCAGACAGCAACTGGCTTGTCTTTAACACTCATTCCCTCCTCCATCTTTTTCCCTTCTCCCATCTCCAGTTAGGCACACATACAAAAGAGCTAGCACAGGATAGGTTATAGTGACTCATGGATACCAGTTCTAACCCACCACCCCTGCTGATGACTAGCACCTGCGATGGGATTTAGCTAGCAACAGCTTCTGCTACACTAATGAGTCTCAGCTGAAGTTAGCTGGAGAAGGGGTGACCAAACTGGCTCATTGAAGTAACGTGCATCTGTGTTGTGTTTGGTGTTATGTCTGTGAAAGTCTTGAGCTTTGGCTCTGTCTATCTCATCAAGACTGGTGGTTTCTTTTATCGGTTCTGTCACATTGTCTGACTGTGAGAAATTAATTTAGCTTTGTCTGTACTTCAGGTTTCTCAATTGCAAAAGAGCAATAAACTCCTTTATACCCAAGTGTACACCAAACACATGCACACACTTCTTCCACTTACAGAGGGTTTTTTAGCATGTCTTACATGTTGTGATCCTAGCATCAATGAATGCAGTATTTTAAACTCCTTGGCACACTTTTCCATGTGCTGAAAAGTTGTCAAATAGCAGCACTCTGAGCTTTCAAAAGCATAATCGGATTCTGAGCTAAAAGAATGGTTATTTAAACATTAGTTTCAGTACAAAAGTGACTAGGATATGAGGTATAGTCAGATCCAACTAATCATATATGTAATGTTTTTGTTAAATAATGTCTGGTTATGTATGCAGTTCCAGAGTACCACATTGAGTCTTTCATATAAATAGAAACTTTATGCAAAATATTCAGTGGGGGAATTATGGTTAGCACTGGCTATTTCTTTTATTAAAAAAGCAATTAACCTTTTTTTCAGGCTAAATATTTTATTAATTGGTGATGTTGCTTTCCAACTTTTAGAAGAGGTTAGAGAAGAGATGCTGCACTAAACTTACTTTTTCTCAAGAAAAGACAATTAAAGAAGAATTTAGAGGAGGTGTTTCTAAAATGATGTAATCACAGCTTCTCAGTTCTTACTGTGTTTCAGATCTGAGGGTGATTATTCTGTGTTATATGTGCATTGGGTGGAAAGAAACTTGGTAAGTGATTCAAAAAACCTACGCATTCCTTGCAACTTAACTAATTCAAAGATTCTGTGAATTTAAAGACAATTAGAAGCAAGTTTTGAAAAGTTAATTAGAGATCCTGAGAAAGCCAGAGTAGCAAATACTCAGAAAATACTTGCCTAACCTCTTTTATTTGTTTGGGTATTTGTATGTCAGTGATTAACCTTGATATCGTTAATCTTGAATTATCAAGGAAATGTTAAATCTTCATTAGTTTGCCTTCAGTGTTCACTTCTGCTTCTACAAACATCCCAAGACATTTAGCATCTTGCACATGCTTTGCAAAATATTTTGTGGCTAGTGACTCAGATGGTTTGGTTTGTCTCCATTAATGAACATGAACGCTGAAGCCCCTTTTTAATGTCACTGGCAAGCGCGATGTCACCTAAAGCACTTTCCATTTGAGTTCACGTTTGGAGAACCCAGACACTCCTGAAATACTGCGATCCCACAGGTACCTATCCCAGCTCAACAGGCAGTGCCTTGTGTGTAAACTGTACTTCCAGGCACGTTGTCAGCTATACAGAACCTGAACAACCTTTGAGCTTTCCATGGCAGCTCATTTCTGTCCTTGGGCTTCAGCCCAGTCTTTTTAAGTGATGATTCATAGTTTAGGTTTTATACTGCCTGTTACAAAGCTTACTGTCTGAAGTGTGGGGTTTGTACAGTATTCTCGACAGACCTGATGAAAATCCCACTGAAACCAATGAAGAAATTCCCATTGACTCTCTACTGGATGAAGGCCAGGAAAACTGCTCTGCGCTGTTATTTTTGGTTACTATCCATGTTGCCTTCACCTTTTATTAAACTGCATATTTTACCCATTCACCCAGGAACTTCAACTACAGAAACCATTCTTACAAACAGCTCCAGGTGTCCAAGAAACTCAAAGACAAGAACTGAAACCCTGACTTTTAACAGGAACTCGTGCAAGATACTAAGCTGCTTAAAATAAAACAAAATGCAGATGCAGCAAACTTTCAGCTCTGCAGTTTTCATGAGAGCCAGTTGTTGACATGCATATCCCTAATTGCACTGGGACCTACCTACCTTCTCAGTATGCTGGTAAGGAGAAAAAAAAATCCTGTCAAGTAAGAAATGCAGCTTGCCAAAATGCTGCCTCATGGGAAAGGAGTTAAAAGGAGACTGGAGTCTACATACCCACAGAGGAAGGGGAAATTAGAAAGAAAAGAATAAGAAGGAGCAAAGCTGGAGCAGGTGGGCTGGAAGTGATGAACAGACAAATTTGAAAGAGGAGGTAGGGACTGAATGTGAATGAGTAAAAGGTGCCTGTAAGAATAACTGGAGTATTCCTCCATTTGACCTTCATCCAAATGTTTTTTCTCTCCACCCCCAGCTATTATGACTAGGCTTTGTGAACCCAATCTTGTTATTCTGTGCAGGTTAAAAGCTTTGGGAGCAGTTCAGCTGTTGTATCTTCCTGGTAGAGCTCATACACAGCTGTGTTTGGGTCCCAACTGCATTGGATCCAGGCACGTTCAGCAGACCTGCCAGCATTCCCAGCGTGGATACCAGTCTGTTGCTTACAGCAGGAAATCTCTCTCTGCTGCTGTGAGCAGTGGCTGAATAGATTTGTCCAAATTCTGGATGTCCAGATATCCTGAGCAAACAGCCATTTCACAAGAATGCTGAGTCACATATGCAAAGAGATCGCTGCATCAACTTCATTGCCCATACACACAGCCTGTGTGCAAATGTGCAGTATGTCTGACGCAGCTGGGATGTGTCAGATCTGCTCTGCAGAGATCCATCAGTTGTGCAGCAATCGTCACAGAACCTAATGCTTTCAGATCTGCCAGTGTTGGCAGGTACACCTGGGCTTTGCTTGGCCTAAGGGGGCTCC
Source organism: Psittacus erithacus (assembly GCA_009867235.2). Lineage (NCBI taxonomy): Eukaryota > Metazoa > Chordata > Aves > Psittaciformes > Psittacidae > Psittacus > Psittacus erithacus. The sequence continues at coordinate 55,782 of WYDI02000243.1, forward strand.
AACATCCCTTTTACCTTGGCCTTTCCGTAGCAAGTGACTGTCCTCTCCTGTATATACTTGATTTGTGATTCACAAACCCTCCCTTTCTTTTGCAAACATTTTCCCTCCTTTTCAGCTGGTCCTACAGTTAAAAATACCCCTCCTATCAGTGTGGTAATGCCCTCTGTGCCTGCTCCCTTTCTCAAGAGCATTCCTACTTAGAAGGTATCTGTTACACAGAAGACCAAGTCTTAACACACAGTCTTGTAATCCAGTGCCCAGGGAAATTACTACCTTCTAAATAGCTGATGACAAACCTGACAGTCACGTTCATTTAACCATCAGATACTGCATTGTCCATTGCTCAGACTGGAATAGGTTCTAGTGTTTACTGACCATCCAGTGTCACCAGCTTTTAAAATGTGTGGATGACTACACTGCCACCTGAGAAAATATTATCAGACAGCAGCTTCATAACCTCAAACAGAACTCTTAGGTAAATGCAATCCTGAAAATACCATGCTATCATTACACAAACCACCAAACGTCAGATTATCATTACCTTATTGTAGTAACTCCTCCTGGCATGGGAAATGATCTTGTCCCCTTAAGCCAATTTGAGCTTTGCTACTGAAATCAATGAACAGGAGATAAAATCAAGAAAGAGAATACAATAAAAGAATAAAGAGGAAGATGATTTACCATTGACCACATAGCTCTTCCTCTGTTCCTATGTAAACGACCAGGATAATCAAAAAACCTGCATGACCTCAATGAACTTCCAGACTCTCTGGACACCCTACTGATGCCAGTGACCAACTGGAATATCCTGACTGCTCTGTAGGCATTTGCAGTAGTTCCAGCCTTCTTGTGCTTCCAAGACTCATCTGCCTCTGACATTAGTAACAAGGGAGGTGGAGCAGCTGGGGAATCAATAGGGACAAGCTAAAAGTTATTTACAGATGTCAGCTGAGAAGATGGGAAACTCACAGAGCAGAGTAGTGCACACAACTTTATATATGAGTAAGTGTTCCCCCATAATTAGAACTGGAAATGCTTCCTAGTTATTTCCAGCCTTTGCAGTGAGCAACAACACCTAATCTCAGCAACTGCTGTCCAAATATTCTAATATTCCTGGCCTGTAGATTCTAAACTCTCAAACAGAAAGAAAGGAAAAAGCACTATGGCGCAGTTCCAGTTACCAGCAGAGACAAAATCAACAGCTCCTTCTGCACGCCAGTTTGTCACAGCACCACAACAATGGTTTCACATGAATACTGGATGTTTATGAAGACTGGAAGAGGGCAACTGAGTTACATCAGCCTTAATGCCATCTTCAGTAAGCTCAACTAAATCCTCAGTTTATTTGTTGATGGGTCTGTCTCACATCTATTCTTGATTCACCCATATCACTGGACTCCAGATAGTCTGTGATTATTTGAACTCCTCACAAATAAACAAGCAGGACTGCATCATAATTATACTCACCATCATTACCATCATTCCATCCCTGACCTCAGGTTTCGGGAGTACGACACACCAATACTGTCCACAGATGTCTATTTGTTCCTAATCCTGTAATACAAATTGATCACTTGAGTAATACACAAGACCATATTGTACTTGCAGGGTGAAAGAAGCACTCGGCAAGTCTATGAATACTATACCCTTGACAAATTGGCTATCAATTAGATTTGTAACATCACACTTCTTAGTACAGCCCATAATTGAATTCACACTCTGGAAAAACACTCCCTGTTATCCAGTTCACAAAACCTGTAATTTCTATTTTAATAGTCCATCTCCTGCTCATAGAAAATAATTAACTCAAAAAATATATGACTCCTTTCTTTAGACAGGTCGAAACAGATCAGCTTTTAAATTTATCCCCAGCTATTTAGTGGTATATTCCAAATGCAGTTTGTTCATGTATACCACAAATCCACACTAGTTTCACAATGACAGATCTGAAGAACAATTTCGACTAAAGGAGACAGGAAAATTACGAAAAAATATCAGAAAAACAAAACTGAGCTTCACATTTCCATAGAAATAGGCCTAATTTTTAAGATAGCTGTGTATAACTGATGTGATTAACTGATCTTAACACAGGAAGTAAAATTCAAGTACTAGTTGCAAGTCAGAAATCTACCTGGCCTCTGGCACATACCTTCCTTTTGTACATGTGCTAGTTGAACTCCATGCTAGGTTTCTGCACCAGCATTTTCATGTGTCATTCAAAAAATAATGTTTTTTGTTCAGTGTTCTAAGTCTGCCCTTAATCAGCCCTGTAATGCCTTCACAGCACGCTCTTGCTCTCAGCCTTCTATTAAGGCCATAATTAATTCTGCAGTTCTAAATGTTCTCTAGCTATAATTTATTTATGGGTCCAACGTTTACTTCACATCTGAAATTAGATTTTGAGCTCTTCATTTTTTCTACATCTTTCTCTGATTCTTCTCAGTATATACGGCTACTGCATTTAGCATTCTTATCTCCCTGACATCTTCAGAAAAGGCCTCTGGTAGAGTACTCTTCTAGTCAAGTGCACTGTGATAGTGTCACCCAGAGTGAAGGTCTGCCTAGTTATTTATTCTGAAAGGCTGACTCACTACTGTCATTCACTTTTCCCTGTTTTAACTTGTCTTTAACAACACATTATTTCTATTGTCACCAGATACCACTCATTTTTGTTAGTCTCTTTTTCAATAATTAGAAAACAATGTCATAAATACACACTATGCCTTCTTGAACTTTCTAAGCAAGCGAATTCCAGGTCCCTAATATTTAAAAAATAAGTAAATAATCACTGTGATGTAATAAATTTATTTATTTTGGACGGTACACAAACCAGTTATGGCGAATAGTTTAGGACTTTACATACACTCACAGAAAGCAAACGTATCCCAACCAAGCTGCCTAGCTGGCACATACACACATCCCAACACAGCTCAAGGGCACTGCTGCAGCCCACACTGCTAACCAGGCTACTTTCAGTGAAATAATCCCCAGATAATCTACCAACAAAATGAGCCTTAACTCTTTCTCTTTTAAGATTAGGAGGATGCGTATGTACTAGCATCGCAAAAATACTTACTTTGCAAACAGTTCTAAAGATGTAAGCATGGGAACTACGTATTTTTCAGACATTCATTTCAGCAGATGCTGTTTATATGCAGAGGGAGTGTGGTTCAAGGGAGACCTGAGCCGAAAAGCTGCTTTGTCTTTTTAGTTCTGCCCCTGGCACACTGTGTGAAACAGTGCATTTCACTTTAACTTGGTCATTTGTGCAGTGCCTAGCACAATTACTGCTGGAGACTCTGGTAACTGTTCTTATCTTATTATCTGTATAAACTGTTACAGTCCACCTAGCAAATGCTGCTTGTATCCGGCATTCCTCTGACAGGTATGCTAATGCAGATTCATTACTATCTGGTCAGTGCAGCTGATACTGGAAAGCTAAAACTATCCCAACTGAAGAGCAAGAACAAGAAACATTACAGCAGATTTTTCTTCCCAGTAATAGGTATTATGCAATTTCATCTGAAGCATTTCCTAGGAAGTCTCTCTGTTGCTTCCATACATGCTTTCTCTGTTCCAAGATGGAGAACAGCATCTCCTCTGGTATTCCACCCTGCCTAAAAACTACCCATGCAGAACACTCGTACAAGCACAGCTTCATCTTTTTCAAGGGTGGGGAAAAGAGATCTGGTGTGCCAGTGCTTGGCTTTCAGAACACCTCTCATCCTCACCAGCTTACACCTACTGAAGAAAAGATCCTTTCTGTCTTTACACACAATTGACAATATAATGAGAATTAGGAATGTAGTGTAGCAAGAGTTGTGCCTGCTGATCCTATGTTAAGAAGGCAGGAAAGTCACTTGGTTTAGTTTCAAGTGTGTAGGCAAACCCAAAACCTATTCCTGACTGTCAAGCAACTGTACCATAAGCAGCCTGCCACACAAACGAAACCATGCAATGACACAATAATCTGGAATCTCCTTTCCAGGATTATATCACATTTATTCTCCCAGCTCAGAAACACATTTGGTTCACAGAAAAAAAAAACAAGAAATGGCTTTGAATGACTCATTTATACCTCATCCAAATTGTGTTGCTCTGCAAGACACTGCAATGGTGCTCTTTCCTAAAAGCCGCCACTCCGTTCAGCTCAGAGCCTGTTCAAAGCCCTGCTACAGCAATTTTCCAGCAAGACAGCAGAGCTCCTGGAGTACATCCATGTATTCCATTTTAGCAGACATTTCCATGATGAGGGAACCACAGTGAGGAAGTGGGAGCAGTGGGAGGATCTCAAGGAAAACCAAAGAGCTATCTTTTATGCACACTGAGGACAAGAAATGCAGTTGGCTGCCTCTCAGCTACGAGACCTCCGTTCATGACACAGTGGTGAGAAGGAAATTAAATGAAAGTGTCAGAGGGAAAGGACCATGGCGCTGAGACCCAAAATCAAATGACACCACTGGAAATTCCACTAAGTGAACGGGAACAAGAAATCAACCTCATGAGGGCACAGGTGTCTCTGAGGAATCAGGGACAGGGCTGATTTAGCTAGCATTTAAGTGAAAAAAAAGCTCCAAGACAAATTTGAAAGAGAACAGGCAGAGTGGTAAGTTTCTAGATGCCTGCGTGTACCACATGTAGTATCAATGAAAACACTGGGTGCTTTGAAATGCTGAATCACCTGTGGTGGTGAAGGTGAAAATCCCATGCTACTTATTTCAAAAGCAAATAGAAAAGGAACAACTAATTTAAAAATATTAGAACTAGACTATGGGTAAATACTCTTTTCAAATATACAAGTCTACTCATAGTTTTAGAGAAGAAAATACATCTATAGATAAAAATTAGATATCAAGTTCTGCGTTGGTTTAAGAAGTTTTAGGTAACCACGCTATGATTTCTAGACACTGCTCAGGTCTATACCTGAATGCACTGCCAGGCTCCCTCAGCCAATTCTCTGCAACTGCAGCACCTGAGGCAGGTCAGTTCCTTAAGAACAGAAGGGAAAATAGAATAAACCTTCCAATTTTATTCATGTATTTCAACCTTACTCTGTTCTTTAAACACCTCTGATTAAAACCCACAATCACTTAAATTCAAGTAGCAAGAAAACGATACTTCTGATTAGAAAACTAAATTGAAATGCAATTGAAATAATTAAATGTGAAAACATGTATTAACTATTGTTATTTTTTTACACAGCAAAAATCAGTGCCATCTGAGAACTAGTGTGTCCAGCCATTCAAAATGCATCATTTCTCCAAGCCAGGTATGTCAAAAATAATCTCCCCATGTATTTAGCTACACAGACTTTTACATAAATCACTGAAGAGATCGCCCTGAGGGAACTGAGCGTGAGTTGCCAATTTCATTCTTAGGCTCACAACAAAACTCGCTCAAAACTAATTTTGTCAAATCACAAGATCAAGGGATGTTTTGAAAAAAGAATAGTGTTTTCTCTATCTTCTCTTTCCATTTGTGCCAAAACTGATTTCCAGAGAATACAAGCCAGATAAATAGTTGCACCTGAACTCATTACCAGCGTCAAAGCCTGCCGAGCTAAGCCAAACCCATGACAACTAAATCAAGTAATTTTGCTATTCACACAATGGCACATGCATGGACTGAATTAGGAACCAGATTATCCAGTGCAACAGCATACTATCAAATCAAAGCAAAGCAAAGAGGTTTTATTATACACTAGAAGAAAAGCCAAACTACTTCAGCTAACAAGTTTTAAAGGGCTGATTTTCAGGATGCTGAGTAACAGCATTCAGAATAAGCAGCCTAAGAGTAACTCAACATGCCAAAGAATAGCAGAATGGGGAAATTCGCCACAGTGCATCGTTGACTGAGGAACAAGCACTCAGCAAAGACTCCCAAACAAATGCCACTGAACTTTCAAGCAAATCTGCTCTGACTGCATGGCAAAAACTCTGTGATTACTTTCCATGAATACTGTAACAAATGAAGATTGCTCACTGGAACACTGAATTTTAAAGGAATGTTGCACAGTACTGAGGAAAGTGAACTATGAATTTTTAATTTTTCCAAATGCCAAGTAAGAACAATGAATCCTGGCAAGTATCAGATCAAGAATTAATGAGAAATGGCTTGCATTCTTCCTGACACTTAAATATCTAAATTTTCATTTTAATGGCATAGTAACTTTTAACGTTTTTATTTAGTTTTCAGAAGAAAAAATACAAAAAGAATTAGAATTCTATCATCCACTGTCATCCACATGTAGCAATTCATGCAGCTGCAACCCACTCTAACTCCTACTTACACCAAAAGAAGTTCATCCAGCTTATTCAAGCCAGCTGACTGAAGAGGAGGGTGATCCAGCTGATGGCATTCCTGGAGAAATAACAGAACTGCAGCTTCTTGGGTAAATCCAGGAACAAGGATTTTTCTCATTCTGCTGAGCCACAAATACTGTCCAAATTTCACTAGGCCTTAATAAATCTACTGAATCATAAATTTACATGATAGAAAGTATATTATTTTTCCCCCATTTTGAACTTTGCAAGTTATTTTTGCAATAGATAATTATTGTGTATCATACTCCGGAGAAAAATATATATTAACCAGATGCTGCTTAATGCTTCTTGAACAATTCATATTTTCGGTTATACCACACACAGCTTTTCAGCTGAACAGGAACTGAATAAAGAGTGTTAAGCATCTAAGGCCAGGGAGCTACTACAAAAGCATCAAAGAGGCACTTAACACAGTCATTACTAATTAAAAAAATAATTAAAGAGAACATGTGTGCAAAAATAAGGAGAATTCCATACATTGTACAACTGATAAAAGAACATATTAGAAGCTTGATACCACTCCTGTTAACAATAATGGCTTACTATTTAACCATGTACAGCCAAGGCCATTAAGTTATTGTGCAGCTCATTGGAAATGCTATTCTACAAAATCAAGATAAAAGGAAAAAGAACACAAGGAGAAGATGATAAAGAAGGGAAAAGGGAAATTCTTTTTTTGTTACTTTTATTAATTTATTTTTGCTCTCCAGTTTAAACTATCAAGTACATTTCCATGTAATGGGAGGGGAGAAGAAACCCTGTTACAGCCACTGGGAACTTCTTGAACATCTCGGATGAACCACAGTCCCATCAGATATTGGTATCATTAGTGGCAGCTGTAGCTAAGGGCAGTCTATAAGGATGCAGATGTGTTTGAGCAACTACCAGCTATGCTTTGAACAGCTCAGACATAAGCCTGCTTTCATGACAAAGCCATGGAGCTGTTCTTGCAGAGATTATGCTGAGCTGATAAACCCTACTCCATCACTCTCGAGAAGTGATCCTCATGCCTTGGTGAGGCAGAACAGCACATTTTAACTAAAGCATGGGGCCAAGTTAAATTTCTATTGTCTTTTTGCAGCTGCGATTCCAAATTAATGCTTTCCACTGACAACAGTACCATGACAAGGGAGGGAGGGTTAACAGCAACTCCAGGCAGCCAGATCTGAAGCCAGTAATGCGTAGAAACCCAAAGGAGTCTCAGCTGCAAGAGACCAAAAATCACTGTGACAAAATGTGTGGGAAACCTAGGCCAGAATGAGAGAGGGTGGGTGAAATGAATTATCCATATGCAATCCTCGTAAGATCAGCCCACTCTTCAAGTCTGGGCTCCTGTAGGTGATAGTAAGATGGACAGCAGCTTCTACATGTTTTAGTGATTAAAAAATTAGATGGACTGTCAGTGGTCCATCTGGGTGTACAGGTATGAACCAGTCTGTGAACAAGAAAAAGTCCTGGTGAAATTCCCATATTCTACCAGGCCTCAAGATCATTCAACAGACAAAACATATGTCTTAGGCTTCCAGATTAAAGCTTTCATGACCTTTGCTAAATATCACTTTTCGTTCTCATCCTTTATTCATGCAGTGACCCATGAAAACATCAAACCTTTCTTCCATGCACAGCAAGTGCATAACACCTGCTTTTCATTGCCACATATATCTGCCACTCTCAAGAAATGTATCATCTTTCTCTTCCTCAACCCCTACAATATATACCCAGAAAAATGTTTGCTAACAGCTGCCACAGAAACATAGAATCATAGAATCATAGAATAGTTAGGGTTGGAAAGGACCTGAAGATCATCCAGTTCCAACCCCCCCGCCACGAGCAGGGACACCTCGCACTAAACCATGTCACCCAACGCTCTCTCCAGCTTGGCCTTGCACACCACCAGGGATGGAGCATTCACAACTTCCCTAGGCAACCCATTCCAGCGCCTCACCACCCTCACAGTAAAGAACTTCTTCCTTATATCCAATCTAAACTTCCCCTGTGGAAGTTTTAACCCATTACCCTTTGTCCTATAGCTAGTCCCTAATGAAGAGCCCCTCCCCAGCATCCTTACAGGCCCCCTTCAGATACTGGAAGGCTGCTATGAGGTCTCCATGCAGCCTTCTCTTCTC
>WYDI02000244.1:0-109836 GCA_009867235.2 Psittacus erithacus
CGTGGCAGGGGTTGGAACTGGAGGAACTTGAAGGTCCCTTCAACCCAAATCAGGCTGGGATTCTATCAGTGCACCCACCCCATTTTCCTAAACAAAACCTTACCTTTCAGCTATAGATTTCTTTGGGAAATAAAAATCCTCTCCTGCAAGGTAGGCAGCTGCAGTTCCACCTCCGAAGTAAGTTTTCCTCAAGAGGGGGGCAATCCGGTTGTTTACCAATAGTGCTCCTAAACCAGTCGGGAATCCAAAGATTTTATAGAATGAGATGGGGATAAAGTCAGCTTGGTGAACTCCCAAGTCTAACGGAGAACTGCTCACATACGAAGCTGCATCTAGCAGAACAAACCACTTCCCTGGTATTTTGATGGGGCAAAGTTTTCCAGATTTTATATCCTGTATCCATGAAAGGGGATATTTGGTACCAGAAAAATTGCTCTGAGCTGGATAGGAGAAAAGATGAGGTGTCGTGCAGTTTTGTTCTTCAGCTGATAACCTGTTCTTTTCTGATAACAAGATTTCCTTTGGTTTTATTGGAACAGACAAGACATTAATTGAGCCAGTTATCCCCCTAATACCAACCACAGATGTGTGGCTGTCAGTTAGGTAACAAAATCGACTGCTGGGCTGCTTTGTGCCTTCAGGTATCCAAGGGAATGCTTCTGCTATCAGTTTAAGTGCAGTTGTGCATCCAGATGTGAAAATGATGGTGTACTCTTCAGGAGTAGTGTGAAAGTGTTGTAATATTCTGAAAAATTGAGAAAAAACCACAAAACAAACCAGTTATTTTCTGATTTTTCTATTTTATTGCTGTGTGGTATATATATTTTTTTTTCCCCCAGCATATATTCTTCTACTCCGACCCCTGATATGAATAGAAGTAGACAGGTTTTGGCAAATAGCACAATAAACTTCAACAATTGTAGCTCAAATCATTTTGCCCACAACAGATTTGTTCCAGTGCAGCAGTGAACATGGCTGCGTTTTTAAGGCTAGAAGCCAGTTCTTCCTGGCTCTGAATAGAGTGGCCAGTCTGGTCCCTCAGTGGGATCAGAATCAAGACTGCCTACGATTAAAATTACATTGTCCTTGAGAGAACCCAGTTTTATTTACAAACTATTAGGGATTTTAGTTTACAAAGGATCTGTGGCAAACAGAGTATCTTTCAGTTAAAACAATATAATCTACTTAAATATTGGGCATCCCACTCAAGGGCCACAGGATTCAGCAGGAAAAACTTAGCATACAGCTTTGCTCCTTGCTTATACTATTAACAATAGAAACAGAAGACAGCAAGAAGCAACATATGCTTCCTCTGTGTCTTATGCACTTATGGATCTCTGTAGTCCACAAAGATCGCCTAAACCAGAAGCAACTTAGTGTCTTCCAGTATGCCAGACTATGAAAACTTAAGCAAGCCAGTCTATGCTACACACTCATTGATGCCTGGATAGCACCTTGCTGGCTTTAAACTACCTTTTCTGAACCTCGTCTAAAGCACCTTTTGGTGCCAATGCTAGCTTGTGCATCAATTACAGTTTTGCAGCCTGCAAAATGGGTTTTCTCAGAGGCTGAGGAACATCTTTAATTCAGGCATCTTTCTTACCTTTTCCACCTGATGAGCTTCCTCTGAATTAACTTTTAGAAAACTCCTGCTAATATTAACAGGAAATGTTACAACCAGCAGAGAGACACCAGCTTCAGCGCATGGGGCAGGGCAAGAAAAACTGAACCAGGGCATAAATGTTACTGCTTAGGAATGCTGTGTGGCTTTACAGGAAGGTAAGAGGTAACTGCGTTTCTCAGCGCATCTCTCCTGCTGCATGGTGTTTCTGGGAGGAACATAATGTATCAGTGCTCCCCAAGCAGCTGACACTCTGATCTGCCTAATTCCAAGGCACAGACCAGCATTTGGAGTGTCTATGAACTCTGGTTCCCAATGTGTATCATTAAAAGATTGCATGTTTTATGTAAGGGGAGATTCCCTTACTGGAGCAGGCAGAAACTGAAGACACAGTTGAATTTAAATGTAAGTTATACAGAAGGTGATGTGACAAATTCAAGCTAAAGTTTCCTGAGCCATAAGGCAGCAGAAACGAATGCCTGGAGGTTTTATGTATCCACTCTGAAACACAAATGCTTCAGTCAAAGGGTGGTAAAGCTGGGTATACGGGGTGCAGCAGTCAAAGATTAAACACTGGAAAAGTGCAGTGACTGTGATTATTAGGACTAAAACCCACCCTGTAAAGGCCCACTGAAATGATACTGTTAATATTTTTCTCAGCTGAAAGAATGTCTTACTGTACCGTACAGAATGCAACAGATTGATTCATAGGCTTAAATGAATCGTGAGTTTCTTCAGAATTTAACTTTTTAAAATCTGGTGCAATTGGTACTCATTTTATGTCTTCTAGAAGTGAAGAAAGAATTTCAGCCTTTACGAAACATATCAGCAGGTCATGGTTTTAAGCTTTAAACGTTCTGAGAAACCATTTGAAAGAATTCATAAGGATCTTTCCGAAATAGATCTGCCAGGGAATAGATGCTGCAAGCATTAGCACCTCTGGACATAATTCTCAAAGGCTTTGCTCTGAGAAACCAAACTTCTCCATTAGACTTTAGAAACCATGTTAGGAAGGAAGATGGGGACAAACAGTGAAGTTTTTGTATTGTGTATTGAACTGTCAGCCTGCCTCATTCATCATGGTGACCTGCTCTGTCTAGTTGCTGAATCACATGTACTCCCCCTTCCCCTGCCATGAGCTGCATAGCCTTTCCCACCACCCCCCATACTACAGCTTGAAGCACACGTGTGCCCTACAGAGCACCTCGCTGAAGAAATCGGAAACACTCAATCCAGAGAGCAGCCTCTGATGAAGTTAAGGGTTACTAGCCAGAGCCGTGCCATGAATTTCAGTCCTTACAGCTTTCTGCCTTTATTCTCCTTTTCTTGCATTCACCTAGATACAGAGAAGGTGGGAAGCAAGGCAAGCAAGAGTCCTAACTTCTTCAAGGAGAGAATAGGAGAGCATTAGACTCTTGTTTCTAGGGGAAAGAAATTGTGGAAAGTGGATTAGTAAGGGAGCTGGGTCTTTGTGGCTATGAACATAATTTTGTATGCATTATCTTATGATGTGGCTTATTTTTGTATGCACTACAGTCATATTGGATACACTGATATAAACACAAATTACAACAATGTGCAATTCCAAGACAAATCAACAATTAAGTACTCAATTTCTGTGAGCACTAGGCCAAGTTATGTACTCACATGTATGAGCGCACACAGAATACCTTTTGAGTTAATAACATAGGTGACAGGAGCAAATTCTTAATACTTAACATCTTTTCATATGAGCAAGCTGACAAGAGCAGCAACAAAAAGCACTCTGAAGACTTATCAAGTCTGCTTCTTTTCTACTCTACGCTTTCTTCACCCTTCTCCCCACAAGCTAAGTGGGAGGTGAGACACATCTAGGCAAAATGCCAAATTTTGCTCAGGAATAACAACCTGCAGTTCTCCATTGGAATTGCACTCGCTTACCACAGCACTTAATTTGACCAAAACACACCATAAAATGACAATAGCTGGAATGCAGGAATGGTGGATCAGGATTTAATAATGGGATGCTGTTGCCCAACCATGAATACCAGAACCAGTGAGTACATTTTTAAACATTTTCCAAACTTTATAAAATAAAAACTATCATTGTGGCTTCTTTAAGCTCACGAATAGTGAGAGAACAAAGCTCATGCACACTGATAGTATTTCAACTGTATTTAGTTTTAAATCATGCAAATTTGGAAACAGCTGAAAAATTCTGAAATAAAACCCATGACACTGATACATTTATCTATTCAGTTCAGTACCAGATATTGATTTTCACATGAAAAAAATAAAGCTTTAGGGTAAGATTTTCAAAAGTGCCCAAATGAATTAGAGCCATTTTTTGTAAAAGACATTCAAGTTCCTAAAGTTAGAGAAACAATGAAGTTACATTTCTAACTGACTTCAATAAGAAACAGGCTCCTTTGTGAATCTCATTAGGTACCTATTTGCATTTTGGGTCTCTAAATGCATCATAAAATTGCTATGACTCCAGTACTTAAAAAAGAGTTAGAATTTTCAAAGTCACACTTACATTTTGATTGAACTATTTCTAATGTTAAAAAAGGAAAATAAATAAATAAGGCAATAGCAACTGAGATAAGGAAATTTTCTTCTCCAGAATGACTTCTGATGTGCAGAGCAGAAATGCTGCAAGCACCTCAGAATGTGGTTTATAAAACAAATGCCACAAACTCCTGAAACAGAGCAGCAGTGCTATGATAAAATCAGAGTACTCAGGGCTAGAAACCTGCAATACATCTCAATGACTTCTGCAGTCCACAGTACTACAGCCTCTGTTTTGACATGAATACTGGGAAGCGCTGGCTATTACACACAGAGCTCCTAGTGCTCTCTGTCTGTGTGTAACACATACCCCATTACAGTGAAATGCAGTTCACTTTTATTGCACTCCTGTAAGATTTATAGCCATATATAAGGTTGTTCTTGGCAGCAGAACTAAAGACTTGTAGTGAAAAACTGATAGTTTGATCTATTATAGCTCACAGCTGCAAACAGCAAAGGTATTTTATAGTATTACAAATTTCCACCTTTGAAAGGATTCTTTGGAACAAAAGACTGAAAAGATAATTGTTTCATTAAACATACTGATATGTGCCATCATGGGGAAGCCAGCACAAAGGCTGAGAAACTTGACCCAGTTCTTTGCATTCAGATTGGCAAGGAGGGGGAGGAAGCTGCATGCTCCATCATTGCATTATATCGAAGTCCTGCCATAACTGGCCACCTCTTCTCCACCTCCTCAAGTGCTCCCCAAGAGCACACGGATCACCACACAAGGAGGTCAATAATGCATAGCCAAGAAGCCTATCCAGGGAGAAGCCACTGAAAATGCCCCTACTCGACCACACTTCCCTGGGCATGCTTGTATCCTGAGGCCTCTCTGTTAGCTGGCTTCTGAGACCTCTGTGATAGCTTGTATCCTGAGACCAATCTTTGCTTGCATCCTGAGACCATTCTGTTAGCTGGTGTCTAATCCTTTCAAAATGTTGCCATGCAAGTTTTGTGTCTTCATGACTGCAGCTGAGCCACAACTAAGGTAAACATTGCTAAGGAAAACCAATTAAATTTCAGCCAAGCTCGCTGTCTCATTTTATACACTTAATGCACACATAATTAATAATGGGCTCTATATTTAAACCTATGTATAATAAAGCCATACATTTTGAGGGTGTAGTCCTATTATCTAACTCATCTAACTCAACAGCCTGAATTAATAGTTTAATTAGAACTAGACACTCCACATTGCTACTGGCAGCTCTGTGGAAGGTAATGGCTACTGATTCGTTCAGCTACCTCAGGTACACAGTGTCACCTGAAGTTAGATGAAAGGGATGTCCTCCAAAACTGCTGTCAGGCTGCTATTAACCTCATGTAAGAAATCCCATGTTCCTCCTCAGCACTAGCTCTTCATTTGTGGTTCTCAGTAGCAGATCAGTAGTAGCACTCCCACAAATGTACAGATGTCCATGTTACACCATTTCCATTACAGCCACCTAAAATTCAGTTGATTTACATGGCTTTTCTTCCATGATTCTAAGCATTAATTACTTTTAAAACATGCTTTATATCAGTTTCTCCACTTTCTTCAAAATCACCTTTTTACAAACACCTATAAAAGCTGAACAAGAAATTCTATTGCTAGGTTTGGGTCCTTTCACGCTTTCATTCCAACTGATGCAAACATTTCAATTTCTAGTTGGCAGGATCAAAATATGGTCAAAGAGTTTCTGATTTTCATGTTTTATACTTGTATTCACATTTTTATTTAGATTGTATATGAACTTTCATAACTACAGTGGTTTTCTAGCCAGTAGCCCATCTAGCTAAAAAAAGACTCCTTTTAAAAGTTAAGTACTGCCATTGTAACGAGAGATTCAGATTTGAAGGCAGAAGCATACTTATCCATTTAACAGTACAAGTTTAGGTAGCATTTTATAAAGGCTACTTCTCAGCTGCATATTTATATATAAAAATTATTTCTTATTATAATTTTTTTTCATTGTTGTGTTACTCAGGAGCACAAATTCAGTTTGGACTTATACTGAGAGGTGCTTATCTTGGGCCTCAAAAATGTCATCACACTGTTTACTGCTCTACAGAAACATGAAAAGATGTTACATTGTTTAAGGAATAGGTTTTGAATGAATAATAATAATAATAAAAGACTTCTGAGTCAATCAAAATGTTTGATTTTGATTTAGGTTTTGTCTTTGTTTGTTTTTTAAGTTAGAGGCTAACACTTAACTGGTGTTTTAATTCTTTCCACACACAAGAGAGGAATATATACAGTGGCTGCATTTACATTTCTGGGTAAGAGTATTTTAACCTTCCTTATTTATTAATTAGGGGTCAGGTCCAGCTATCAATGCAGTAAATTTAAAAACTCCCATCAATTTTGGTGAGGGATCTTAAGGTCTTGCAAACTGCTGTGGTTGATACAGACACCAGGACCTGAACCCTGCTTTCAGGCTTAACATAATGTGCAGCAGTAGTTCTGAACATGATTTTCTGTCTGTGCATATGCAGAATAAAGAACAGAAGAGGCGGGCATCCTCATTCAAGCCAGCACAGAATGGTACTGTAAAGAAGCACATACTGCTTAACGTACAAACCAATTTTCCTTAACTTCTCTCACTGACAGAAGTGACAGCTTAGCTTAACTAGTTACAGCTGCATCCATAAGGGGAATGTTCTGGTTTAACACACTAAAAAGACAACCCTTCTGGGTAAGAAATACCTTATATCTTGTTTTGTAAAGACAAGGTCTATTCATTCAGTATGTCACAGCACCAAGTTAAATTCTCATTTTCAACTGCCAATCCAAACAAAAGCAAACTGAAATCTATTAATATTTTTAAGGATCAAATGTATTTAACCAAGGGAAAAAAAAAATCTGTGAAGTCGGTCCTCTTCCAGCAAAGCATTAATTTAATGAAAAAAACCTTGTAAAGGTTTGGGGTTTTTCTCTTAAAGCAAAATTTTTAACAGAAATCTATGCCATATCATCTCTTAGACCTGTGTAGCTAACCCAGCAGAGGTCCAACATATTGAAAGATTTGCCCATGGATTAATAGCTGCATAAGAAAGAGCACTGGGATAAATAATAATTTATAGTTCTCTCTCAAAGTTTACTCAGTTCCCTTTTCTGTTTCAATTTTCTTTCTCATACTGACAACACATAAATTTAAACCTTTCAGAGCACATGCTAACTGTAAGATAGGTACCCACTGCTCTATTTATCATCACTGGTTATATCTACATGTACTTGTTTTGTGACCATTTTACTCAAAAGGCACACATTCTGAACCCAGCTTCTTCCCATTTCTGCTTGCATCAAAGTGATTAGGATCTCACCCATTTACACAACTGCTGCTTACGGCAACACTGAAATTAGTTCCCTGAAATAAATGATTAGTTGGAATACACCTCCTAAACTCCGCTTGGTATGGGTACGTGATGGAAAAATCTCTCCCTTTCTATTTGAAAACATTACTTGCTTTAGGCATTCATGCTCAGCCATCTGAATTGAAGCATTATAATACATTACATTTATTCTGCTAGGCATTGTCCAATTCACTGGAGACAGACTGGAAATACCTGTTTACTTACAAAGGGTCGTAGTTTATCTTCACCAAATAAATCCCCTCTCCAATTCTGCAAAGCTGGCAGCACGGCAGAATGCCTGAAGTTTCCTTTGCACATCATCTTTAGAAGAGCAGAAACTCTTTAATGGCTACAAAATGTCTTCTTTCAGGAAAAGATGCTTTGATGAACAAAGCCTATAAGAAGCACACACCCTGACCAAAAGGTGTTGACCCTCATTACAAAGCACACACCCAGAAAATGTTCAGTGTCACAGCAGGCATACTGACAGAGCAAACTAAAATTCAGGGTGGCATTTTGGCACCACATATAACCAGAGGAGTGAAACAGTCGGAAGGAATCATGAAAACCATAAAATCTGACACTGCAGGCTACTTGTTGGTACAGTTTGTTCTAACACACAAATATAACTCCTCTCGCTGACAGAGACTATAACTCCTATAATTTTCTAGATGTGGGAGAAATCCCTGGGTAACTGTTTCCTTTGAAATGAAATAGTTATTTTTCTGTGTAGAGAGGGACAATCAATAGCTACATGGTTTTATAACCACTTGGTGGATATTTTTTTGTGAGTAAGACCAGCCAGATCCGTTTACTCCAGTGCTTGAACAACTGCCAAATATTTGTAAAACACTCGTGAATTCTGGTATTTTCATTAATTAGGACAGAAATGACTCTGCAAATTTATATCATAGGTCCCTCAAATGAAAATTCACCATCTGCTATTCAAGTCAACCAGGAAGGAAATGAAAAAAATAAACCATATTTTAGGCAACCATTTAAGGAGGACTACATATGAACAACAAACATCTCATGAACAAACCATTCCAAAGCAGTATTTGCACAAACTAACTGCCAAATAGAAAACTACAAATTAATCTGAATCAGTTTGTAAATAATTCTTGTATTAGAATTCAAAGTATTTTTTGCAGCAAACCTTAGCAGCTACCACAAGGAAGCAAAATCAAAACCAAACATAGGAAGATTTTATACATAGACTAGCATATGCCTCGGCTGCTGTCTAGGTAACTTCAGCATGGGATGTTTTCATCACAGTATTTTTTTCATACGATAGACCAAAAAACTAAGGTCACTGTATTTTCCCTTTCCCAACTTCTCTTACCTGTCGTTGACCGTAAGTTTTCTATTTAGCAGAAACAAAGAATGCACTGACTTCAACAGTGAACACTCATGACAGCGCAGTACCAGACAGAGGTATAATTTCTACCAGTAGTAAGTGCAATACCCTATTCATGAGCTATGTGAACAAATGACAGGGGAGTGTATACAAATTCGTATCACCTCAAGACAGTTACACTGTGGACAACAGAGAACATCATCCTTTAGAGACACTCAAAAGCCACATGCTGTACATCAAACAGCTCATGTCACCTAAGGTAGAAGTCTATTTCAGGCTGAGATATCTCATCTTGGACATGTCCAGTTCCTTCCATTGAGTGTCAAAGGCATCTAAATGCCTTGTGCATTGTACAAAGCTATTTTTATCCAGCTTAATAAATAAGAATTATATTAGTATCTACTGAAGCTTATCTCAGCTTCAGTATCTTTGGAGCACCATCATCCCTCTTCCCAGTCTCACTCGGTGAGTCCTAATCTCTAACCTTTCTACAAGTTCTGAGAGGTTAGTTCTTCAGTGCTACAGTGTCTAATTCTGCTAATGCCAGAAAGCATCACTGGCACGAGGCCTGCCCACCTACCATAGGGATATTTGCTGCTAACTGGTCAGCAGTTACTTCACTTTGTTTTCTGATTCTTGGAAAGCAGAGCATGACAGTTGGCTATTTTCCAGAAGTATAACAAGCATAAAGTTGTAAAGGCTGCTTCAGAAAAAAAATAAAGTAAATGAAAAGGGGGAAAAAAAGCACACTTAGATGTTCCGATTGTTACATACTCTCAAGATTTTACAGCTCTGAACCTTTCAAGTAACCTTAGATAAGAAGTGAGATATTCTTTAAGGTGTTAAAAAAACCTTCATAAGAGATACTTTTACTTATTTTTTTTTAATAACATACCATCATTCCCAGTTCTTTAGCTTTTCATTAAAGGAATTTGTTTCCAGATCAGCTTTGGCCTTTAAACTGTGTATTTACGTAATCTCTCCAGCAGTGGTGGAGTGGGGCTTTTTGGCAGTGTTTTTGCAACCATTTAAAAAACTGCAGCAATTTTTTTCCTAAAGCAGTATGCCATATAGTCCAGACACTGTGACCCTAGTCAATCTCTTTTTCCTGTTAGCGCCAGAGGATGGACTTTTGGCAACTAGTAACTGTCTATGACCCATTTACAAAATGGATTTGCCATCAAAACTAAGTAAGTTTGGCTTATTTGCATGTTGCCTTGTATTTTGGATTATAACAAGCAAGTACCTAAGCATAGCTTCTAAAGCATAGCTCCACACTTTTTATACTACCCAGCAACAGTTAGGCTTATTCTGCAGTGCAGGACTCAGGCACAGACATATGCTCATTACTTACTAACTCCTCCATTCCTTATCTAGTCTTTGCATTTTTATTTTGGGGTGGTATTGCCTCAGACTAAAGTTTGAGAAGCAGTAGGAGAGCAGTTGTGTAGATGAGCCTGCGCAAGTCTTGTGTACTGGGGGCTTCCCTATGCTGGCTTTAAGCAAGTCCGTTCCTGTGCTGTGCTAGGGATCAAATCAAAGCAGTTGTGACAAGGTGCCCTAGTCCCAAACACCCCCAGATGGCTAGCAACCTTCTACCCTCTTCTTTCTGAAGTTTAAGGACCCACATGTGTTGGCTGAACCCAGGACAACATGTTTGACACCTCAAGACTCAATCACTGTTATTTATGGTTAAACAATGGATACATCAGAGCCTAAAGCCTGTGAGGAGTATAGCTGCCTGCATTCTTGGTAGGATGCACCGCTTGGCAGATATCTTCCCAATGCTGAGAGCCCTCTGATGGTTCCTACTCCAACTCCTGCTCTGAAACAAAGCCTTGAATCTAATCTTGACACATATCAACTGCAAATAAAGATAACTATATCAGTGATCACATATTTACTGCTGACTTTTAATATTAACCTGTTCCTCTGGGAAAAAATTGCAAAATGCAGGGTGAAAGGAGACAAAACATTTTCATGTCAAAAGCAGTCAAGTACATAAAATGAACTAAAGGCAGTGATAAAGTACTCTGATTCACATGTCCAGAAGCTCAGAAACTGACCATTTACAGTATAATCTTTTTGATCCACTTCTTCAATGTATTTTCACAACATGTCTGATGGCCTGACTACAAAATATCAGCACACCCCCACCCAGAACTTTCTTGTTCTTGGTGGGCAAAAAAAAAAAAGACAAAGGAGGGATCAGTTCTTGCAACTCATAAATGTCCTGTACAGTGACTTTACATTTACTTGAGAAACACTTAAGCCCAGAACTTCGGAGGTACTCAGGTGCTTAAATGGGAATTAGGTTATTTTGTTAATTTGTGCCTCAGTTACTATGGTGACAGGAACTATGGCAAACACATACAAAAATAAGCCTTATTTCATCAAGGTTTGCTTTTCAAGTACTATGCTTTTGTCTGGAAATAGCTTTAGATGGAGATGTTAATCCTCAGTCATCTCAGTCTGCTTTCAAAATACAGAGGCTTACATAAACCCCTTAATGCATTTCAACAGCATTTTACTTTACATGTCATAGGTATCCCAGGCAAATTAGACAAATCTTCAAAAGCAGTTTGTACTTCCACTTGCTCTGGGGAAAAGCCACAAGACTCTGGAAGACTGCTGGCCACAGTTTATTTGCTTTTCATGTGGTGTGATGGCCCACCTCAGCAGTGTAGCTGTCATTTTGCTTTCTAGAAAGAACGCTGAAGCACTTTACAAAAAAACACAAGAAAACCTCCTGTCAGTATGAAGGGCAGTGAGAACAACAAGAACAGCAGAGCCAGTAACCCTTGGCATATTTTGCTCCTGAAACCTGCCAGACCCTCGCACTTTGGTAAAACAGTGCACTATCTCATCACTTATGAGTTAGAAATAAGATGATACCATGACTGTTAGTAAAACTATCCCAGTGACCATAACAGCAGAAATACTCAAGAGAAAAAGTCTTTTCTGTTTATTTGTTGAGCTGACCAAAGGATTCTCAGTGTCAGTGTGTTCTTGCTGCACACTGTTTGCATTAAGCCACATTCATGTTTTGGCTAAAACAGCCCCAAGATTTCCCAGAAACTATGAATTGATGTTTGCTCATATGGGAAATATAATTTCTGCCTGTCAAGTTGCTCTTCATTCATTTTAAATCCTCACAACTGTGCTTCCAGTGATCCTGGCAGTTGAGGGAGAAACTGTCCTATGTGTGATGGATACAACAAGGCATAAATGACTGTTGAGGGATACTCTTGGCTTGACTCTAAAACAGAACCTGGTTGCAATCTACAACAAACACATTAGGGAACAAGGAACAATAAAAACATTTTAAGGAGATCACCAGTGGCATTTTTAGAATCATAAAAGAAAAGCAGCTTAGAGGCAACTTAAAACCCAGAGCAACATGAAACCTCCATATAAATGACATTGCTTTACTAATTGAACAGAAAATATTAATCAAACTCAGCCACTGCATATGTGAGAGAGAGCTGAGAGAAATGGACACGGAAATTATAAACTGAAAGTAAGTAATGCTGTTTAAAGTGTCCCATTAGTTAATTCTGATATAAATAAAAGCTGCTATTGATTAGAAAGTTCACCTCAGAGGATGTATGTTAAGTAACCTTTCCATTTTGCAATTTGTGATGCCTGGCAGCAGAAACCCTCATAAAATCAAAAGTAACTAAGACTATACTAACAGCCATCATTTCCTATAATCCCTTTACATTGTACCTTCATCTTATAGAGCTACTAGGCAGAAAACCTAAGCCAGAAAATGTGGCTGCCCTGGATTTCTCTTTTTCTCACTATCTGTCTCCTACAAGATACAAACCTGACCCAGGAGGTCAGGAAATCCAGATGTGAGATGGTCAGTCCATATGGGAGTAGACACCTATAACCCATCCATTCCGGGAAACATTCTGAATAGCAAATTCAACATTGCTGGGTATCAATGCAACCTCACTCGGGCCTGTTGCACCAGGTAAGGAACAATACTTTTGAACCTGTTTCTGACTTTTCAAGTATGCCACCCTGCATAGGAAAGCCACAGAAAAAAAAACCAAACCAAGTCAGGAGAAGATTCTCCAAGTGAGCAGACTACTACTCAAATGCATAGGATATAGCCATGTACAGGATAACACAACCTGCTCAGCTGAGACAAAATGCTTAACATCTTGTGGGAACAGACCCACAGATCACACCTTCAGAACAGTGGTAAAGTTGATTTTTTAAGTTCAAGGATTTTTACTGAATAAAACCAGAAAAAAAAGCTAGGATGGAAAAACCTCATTATGGTTTACTTCTTTGAATGGTTATTTTAAATAGGATGATCAACAGTTAAGAACATCTACAAAATTCTTTCTGATTCCAGACATCAAGTACCTTAGAGGAAAAAAAAAAAAGGAACATGTTGCAGCTGGCAACTGAAATCTGCATTGTAGCCTTTCAGTACTTCAGTTGAAACCTAAATGTGTCAAGCTAGGAAAGCAAAAAAACTTCTCCTTCTTGATTACACATACATACACAGAAACTACCAAATTCAGACTTGGCTAACTTCATAATACAGTCAGCGCATGATCATGCACCCAGAAAAAACGTGAAATGAATTTTTCCTCATTACAAGATTTCTTAAATTTTGTTGTTGTTGAGGGGAGGGATTAATTATTCTTGGTTTTACTGGAAAATTTGTGGTCATTGCAACAGAATAGTTGTGACATCACTGTTGCAATTCCTATCAGTGTATGCATGTGTAGGGGCACATGTGCTGTTACCTATTCACAGTTTCATGAAAGGAAGCTCTCTACCCTTGATTAACTTTCTGGGGAAAATATGGTCTAGAATTTATTGCTGCTGGGATTCAAAAGTCCTGAAAGTGTATTCGAGCTAAAACAAAAGACTTGGTACATTCATGCGTTAGTTTGTACAGTGATTAAGCCTTTTTGGGAAAAACATGATTGAGTGAATAAATCTTACAGTAAACATGAATTTAACCTATAACCTTTTTGCATTAGTGAATTTAAGCACTTCATAAAATCATCAAAATTGAAAAGTTTTATTAATGGCTGAAAAAACCCCATATTCCACAAAACTAGAAATTGCAATAGCCTCTGTGTTGCACTGCAGCATCACATCACAATAGGCTAACTGTTGTGAAAATGATCTCTTCTTAAATACAAACCAGACGGGATGTGAGTAGTATGATCTGATCAGAGATTTAGAGATCTACCAAAGCTGTTCCCCACAGCCCTGGCCTAAAATTCCAGCAGGATCAAGTCCGATTTCATACCCACAAAGCAGGAGAGCAGCATTTCAAGTTGTTTACTTTACAAAGGGTTTTCAGATAAAATCTACTGACTTTTCTGCTCTGTGTACTTTTTAACTCTACCTATCATGATTTCAACACTGTTTCTGAAGATTTGTCACAACTCTGATGCTTTGATATTAGCTTTGGCAAATTCTAATATCACGAGGACCAGAACGAAAAGTGCAGGATATATCTGATGTATATTTATTTAGAGTTCTGAAGACACTCATTTTATGTATGTCTGTGCCCTTTGTACATTGTTTTCTGCAAACATCCCAGCAAAGGTACAGTGAGTATGAATGATTAGAGAATGTTCTGGGAAAGTAAACATTGAACTTGTAATTGTACACTAGAAATCTGATTCTAAGGGCTATGTTCTTTAAGCCAAAGGCAGAAGCTTAACACACACCCTGTGTGTCATCAAAGAGTTCAAATTTAATTGCAAGATCTCAAAACGAATTGCTGGCAAGCGCTCCATCCAACAAGGATGTCAGCAGAAATTATCTGGTGAATAACAAACCACACTGAAGAGCAGTCTAATTTTTATGGGCAATTTCCAGAATAAGAGATATAGAATTCCTAACACAGAATAAATAAATGTGTCTTTTCTCCAGCTCACTGCCACCAGCTCACTAGGAATTTGCTCAGAAATAGTCACCAAAGGGAAACTTTTTTTGCAGAAGCCATATTTAAACGACAATTAAATCCCAGACGGATGTGTGAAAGCCCATTTTACTGCAGTACATATTTTTAGCTATTACAATTTCAGATTTCATTAAGTGTTTGTTCAGTGTGACAGCACAACAGGAGATAAGCGCTCTGGTGTATCATTTCATGCTTCTTTATCATCTGTCTAGACCATCTGGCTCAACACTGCATGCTCCTAAAACAAAGGTGGATGCATGAATTGTCAAGAGATGCTATGAAAGTAAGTAACCTATGAGTATTAGCAGGAGGAAACTGACACAGTAAGTGGTCCACTATAAAAAGCAGAAGAGCTCTTTCCAAACGTACTTCACTTGTGTTTCAAAGACAATTAAATGTGATAGGTGCAAGATATTTTATATTGTTACTGCTTATTCACAAGATAGGTCTATTGGGCTCTTTCTGATTATGCATGATTTTTAAACAAGCTTTTTAAAAGGGCAAGAGTTGCATATATATTTTCAAACTTGCAGTTTAATTCTTGTATCACCCTGCCTATTGAAACTCTGCCATTCTCTTGCATAACAATATTTTCATAGCAGTATAAAAATAAAGGTATCGTGACAGCCTGTTGCACAAAACCATCAAGAAAGCAAACACCTTTACTTAGCCCAAACTATAAGGCAACGCCTTGCTTTGTTGAGATTAGGAAGCCATCAATCAGTCTTTCATTCAAGATGTGCAGATGTTGACCACTGAGGCAGTGCTCACCCCAGCATGTTTGGCACTGCATGTATTGCGACAAGTCTGTGTGGCTTAGAGTAGCCTTGGCCAGTTTACTTCTGGGTGCTCAATCTGTGCTACTTACTAGAAAGCTGCTATCAGGCCCACCAGCAAAGGGTTAGAACTGGGAATCAGTACTCAGTGAGTCACTCACCTGTCTAACAATACTGGTTAGACTACTGGCCCTCTAGAAAGATTGCTGAGACTTCAGTGCATTCTGGTTAGTTTCCTACAGTTAGAGGCAGGAACCTAAGAGCCCCACTTACGCACCAAATGTTTCTGTTCTAAAAGAACCTACAGTATTTTTGTTCATCTTTTCATTTCCACTGGCCAAAATCCAAAGAGTTATCTTTACAACAAAATAGCTCCCTCTCAGCCGAAACCAGAAGCAGTGGGATTCATTTACTGGACGTCTCTGTTCCAGGGTATTGAAATTCCCACAGACCTCCTGAGGTTAATGAGGGGGTTTTGCATGCTACGGTGAGCTGGGAAATGTCTGTATACTATGGAGATTACGTATACCTCTAAACCACTTATTCCCTCTGAAACAACCACCACTGGTTTTGGTGTACTTGCTGTACACTTTGGTTAGAGGTCCACTTAGATCAAAGTGTCACATTGCTTGTAGTAATCTAGACACAAGAGCTTAAGAAAAGAATATGAAAGATATAAAGCTCTGTTTATATTTATTGCTGAGGTACTGCTTCAAATTCATGCAGGGATGCACTACTGCTGATGTCCCACCTTTGTACCATGTAAAGAAGTTCACACAGAGCTCTGAATACCCCTCTGAAGGCAGAACACCCACAATGGTTGGTTATAAAGCAGATTCTGCTGCAGACTGCCAGTTTTAATCTGACAGATATCAGCCAGGTTCTCCAAGTCTCTGCACAGAGCTACTGATTGATTTGTTTCTTTTCCTGAAACAGGAAGGTTACTCTTTCCTCTGCTGCTGTCTTCCCCTCCTCCCTCCTATTTGGCAGCTATTACAGAAAACCCCTGCAGCAACAGCTATCACTTCAAATCCCATCTATTTTTCACTTGAAGAAGCAGATGTATCCATAACACTTCACTAAAGTTAGTAAGGGAGTATTGACGTGACATATCTGTACTACAAGATCACTGCAGATTTATTGGGTACCTAAGCCTCGGTTCAGGAAAGTATTTAAGCATGTCTTTAACTCCTGATGCTTACTCATTATTTTCAATTTGTTTACAATTACATATATATGTAAAAAACTTCTTGAACTGAGATATTGCACAGTAAGCTTCTCCTCATTCTTCCTCAAAGCCTCCAAATTAGTCAAATGTCTTAAATCTCATAATTTTATAAGCAACTCAGCATTTATGTATTCAATGTTGAACCGTACTGATTATTTTTGTTTATCCACAGGTCAAGCATCAAAATGAAAGTGGACTGCTGCTCCTCTTATTGCCAGCAGGCTGATAGTGAGGAGGGAGATACTGAGCAGACTTGTAATGGCTTTTGGCATGGCCTTCTTTTTTGATTCTTTCTTTGCATGAAAGTCCTGTTGTGGAGGTTTTTAAGAAACATGGGTAGAGAGTTTCTAGATAAGAAAAGCTACTTTGTTTATAAAATTCCTTCAATTTGCAGTGCAGATGTCTCCTAAGATCTCTGTGCCTATACATTTCTTTAAATACAACTTTTGAAGTTAATTTTTAACAAAAGAATGCCATTTACCAACTGGCAATACTATTTTAATAATTTGTTATATTAATATAAAATATTATGTACAACACATTTTTATATTAATTTACTTCTTATTGCAAGCTTTTTGAAAATGGTAACTGTTTCCCACTGCCTTCATCCTTCATCTAACATATGCAAGTTCAACACATAAGGACTGAGTTCATAAAGAACCACCTCCAAAACTGTCTCCCAAAATCTCACTTCCTGTTACCATGAATTGGTAGTACAGACACACGTGGTCGCTGTTTTTTAATTGTTTGCATTCTTTCAATTCACAAGAAGCTCAGCTCACCCAGAGGATGGCACTGTGACAGATGCTGTATGCACACAGCGCAAATTAAATTCCCCAAAGAACTTGGGGACGGATCTGGTCACCTTCTGATTCCCAGGAAAGCTTGTGTGTCCTGCAGGTTTACACCATCCAGGTTTACAGCACAGCCTTGAAAAGCACAACTACACAAAGGAACAGATCTACGTGCTCCCCAGACAAAGTTAACTGACTGTTAATTTAAGAGAAAGTAAAAACTTACACCCCTGTGCTGTCTACTTCATTCAGTGCAAAAGACTTCATATAGACACATAGATATCGTCTGTGGCTTTATTGTCCTTGTTCTCATGAGCATTAAGCTTACTGTTATTCTTCAATATTGTTCAGCAATATTGCAAAGGAATTAAAAAATAAGGATCTGCCACAAAGTTGTATTCCTTTATGATCAACAGAGGTACTTATTTTACTCTAAATGAGAAACAGAGGTTTAAGTCATGATACATAGGTGCTAAAAATATTTATTTTCTACAATAACTCAGTAAGCATTTTTAGCTTATATATTGAGTAATGACTGAACAACCAGGGAGTGCAACAATTTGGATGTTTTTTTCCTCCCCTTCATCTCTTTTTCCCCCTTGTGCTTTTGCAGAAGGTAACTGATGCTCAGAAACCAAGGTCAGAAAAACACAAGCATTACAATGTACTCACACATATTCTGTTGCTCTTGTACATCCACTGTTACCTGCAGCAATTGAGGAATGCTGCACTTTGATCCTTTGCTATACTTAGACAGCTGCAATCTGAAGTCCTCACACAGGCTAGTCTTTCTTTGCCTGTTCTTTGCATGGTGGTAACACTTAGACATTTGTTCTATCAAGTGCCATGTGCTAGATCCTACAAATTGACACTCTTGCTAGCAATTCCACTGAATTTGTGCCAAGTAAAGACTGCTAAGGTAAGAAAAAATTGGCGAGTGTGATCATATATTTTTATTTTGGTCCTTCAAAAATTAACAGTATTATTTCATTTCAAGCATTTCTTTCCACTAAATCTTTTTAAGAATAAATAAATAAACAAATAAAATGCTGCTTTTAATTCCTCTCAGCTTGAACTAAATTAAATTTACACAACTTACTATAATGTTCCAAGGCATGCCTGTTTTTACCTATCCACAAGGGCAAGGTTTGTAATATAACACAACTTCCTTGGCATGCTCTCCCCTGCCTTTGTCACAACTTCCTTCTCCCACTGCCCACTATTCCACAAACTACCACAAGAAACAGTTTCTCCCGTGGCACTTTTTACTTGGGGACTCATTGTTCCCAAATAGCTCCCCCCGTCTCAACTGAACTGAACTTGGTTCTTTAGGGTAATTGTGATCTTTTACTTCGTACTTCTCATCCACTGCCAAGGTTTTGACTTCTGGCTCTCACCACTCACTCATACATTTTCAAATGGTCCCATTTCTGCTCTAGAAAAAGCTTGTATCAAACATCCATTAGTGGAAAATCCACTTACAGTTACTCAATTATAAGTTCCCCTTGTTGCATTCTACCCCTGCCATTCCCCAGAATAAACATTCTTTCAGCAAGTGGGACACTGGCATTATTTCCCAGGTTGATCTCATCTAGTTTACTGAGTCTACTATCCTCCCTTAAACACTGTGCCCACCTGTGGTCTCTGTTCTTAAATGTAGGTAATAAATTTTTCAGGAAAGAGACTACATTCCCCAGACACTAACATGCCACATACCACAGCATGCCTTAGGTATTTAATGCACTATCAGAGCACAAATTAAAATAGATATATGATAAGCATTTGTACCCTTAATGTTTGAATGCAATCTAAAATGCGCATAAAATATGAAGATTCAGGATGCCTGACTTGGTAGCACCTCTGAGATTCAGGCTCAAGTAATATACTTCTAGCACCTACTAATGTTGATAACAGCTTAACACATTTAACTACTTTTTAATCAATAACTGATTATTTTTTAAACAGATCTTACTTTTACTGATAATTTTATTGAAGTGATTCATCTAATAAATCACATAGAAGATGTGTGCAAATGTAGAACTCCTCTCTTCAAATTACTAGATAAAGCCCACTTCTGTCAGCAGTAGAATCTGAAATGTTTCATAATCAGCATATTGCTAAAGATCTACTTATTAGTACCCACAAAAAAATATAAAACCTTTTTATGTGAAAGCCACCCAGAGACCCATAATATCTATTAAACCATGAAACTTAGCTACATCATGTACTTTTCGCTCTCAGTATCAAAAAGCAAGAGAGTACACTAATGGGTGCAGCTAGAAACGATGAAGAGAAATTATTATAAAAGAATTCAGAATTAATAAAACAGGAGCAACTGACCAAAAACCACACACACACACACACACACAAAAGGATATGGTTCAACAACAAATCTTAATTTTGAAATTACAGCGTATTGGTTTCAAGTGATGCATTATTTTCTCTGGATGTAACAAATTGTATTGCAAAAATAAGACATCAACAGGAAAAAGAAGCTTTCTCATGATAAATTATTGCAATGATCAGAGGACTGGAGCACATCTCCTATGGAGACAGGCTGAGAGAGTTGGGCTTGTTCAGCCTGGAGAACAGAAGGCTCAGGGGAGACCTTAGAGCAGCCTTCCAGTCCTAAAAGGGACTGACAAGAATTCTGGAGAGGGACTTTTTATAAGGGCATGTAGTGAGAAGAAAAGGGGAATGGCTTTAGATTGACAGAAGGTAGATTTAGATTAGACATTAAGAAGAAATTCCTTGCTTTGAAGGTGGTGAAGCACTGGGACAGGTTGCCCAGAGAAGCTGTGGATGCTCCTCCCCTGGAAGCATTCAAGGTCAGGTTGGACAGGAAGGTGTCCCTGTCGTGGATCAGAAGGAAGGTGTCCCTTCCCATGGCAAGGGGTTGGATCTAGATGATCTTTAAGGTCCTTTCCAACCCAAACCATTTTATGATTCTATTATTACAATAGAAAAGGAACCAGATTAAAAGAATTAATACTCCATTAATAGATAAACTTTTTTTCTGATAAAAAATGTCATCAGAAGAGACATTCTGCAGTATACAAAAAACCATCTCCTCCAAGAAGCCTCTGAAATGCTAAGCTATTACTTCTAGATACCAAATGTAATTAAAACACAACCACTTTAAGTGCAGTCTAAAATGGATTAATCAATAATGCATCAACTCCATGCTCAAAATAGCAGGCCACCGACACCAGGGATTAGCAGGTGATCTGGGAAAAAGTGAGCTCAGAACATTTACAATTCATCAAATATACGACAGACCAAACTCCACAGCCTTTACGTATGCCAGGGTCAGGCAAGTCTCCTAAGAGAATAACTGAGCACTTTATTGCTAAGTGAGGCCAAAGTAATTGTATCATATGTAAGTAGTTAACCAGCTCCAATCACTGGGGACTTGGTTAGCTCTATAAAGTTTTATTAATCAAGTAGCATTCCCTTTCAGATAAAGATAAAAATCTACAAAGGGGAATATAAGCCAGGATGCCCCAGCAGATAATAATGCAAGCAGCATCTGGGGCTGGATTAACAGAGGCACAGCCCATCATCCTCCTGTATTGAGCAATCATTAGACCACACCAGGAGTACCGCTGTTTTGGGCCCCCAGAACAGGAAGGATAATAATCAAATGCAGCTAGTTCAGTGAAGGAACATCAAGGTGGAACACATACCCCACAGGGAGAGGGTTTTAGCCTATGAAAGCAAAGGCTTTGGGAAGAATCTAATAGCAGCCTTTCATTACCTGTGAGGAGGTCCTCAAGAAGACAGAACCAGCCTCTTTACAGTTTTGCATCAGGATGATATGAGGCAAAAGATACCAAATTAAATGAGAGAGGATCCAGCTGGATAGAAGGAAGAGCTTTTTCACCATGAGGGCAGTAAAGCAATGAAATGGGCTGTTGGGGCATATTGAACAGTCTGAAGTTCATGGAGGTTTTCAAATTGGTATGACTTTCAAGAACTGGATAAAGCCCTGAGCAATCTAGCTTATTATGCTGACCCTCTTCAAGCAGGATGCTGGAATACAGGCTTCCTGAGATCCCCTCCAACCTGAATTAACCTGTGATGTTATAATTCTAACAAAAAGTCAGCAGAAGCCTTCTTCATTCCATCCTTATCTCTTCCTCCTCAGTACAGATCCCACCATTTTCACCACATACCAAACACCTTCTCCTTCCGTTCTTTAGTCAAGATTCTCTACATTTAAAGAACAAGGGATGATGACATTTTTGGCTGGATTTTTTTGCACTTAACAGAAAAAAGAAAGCAAGAAGCAAGAGCAAAAATGCCTCCCAAAGCAAACACTGCTATCCTCCTTTCAGTATGAAAACTGGTTTGATACATGTCACACAACAAAAAAAAGTAAAAATTGTTAAGTGTTACACAATTAAGAACTTGAAATCTGGCTACTAACTCCAAGTGGATGTGCCACTGGCTGGTTGGTTTTTTTTCAAAGCTGTCTGATAGAGTAAGCATGCAATACAAGTTCAATATTTAGAAAAAAGCTGATCAGATTCTTGACATCCACTCACATTTATGCCTGTTAGATGATATGAAGAAAGCGCAGTAATGCAGAGGGAAGAACAGATCATTTTACTCACAATTCTTACTAGCAAAGGGAATAATAAATTGTGTTCATGTAGTGTGGGAAGTACTTAAGGAGTGACTTAGAAGAGCTTGAAGTCTCTGGCAGCATGGTATGGCCGAAACACTTGTCTAAAAATATTTCAGTTACCAGAATGTAAACTAAGTCAGAAATTAAAAACAAAACAAAAAAAGAATGCTGTTTTTCTTTAGTTTTGTTAATTAAAAAACCAAAACCTGCTTACAAAAATAAAATCTATCCTGAACAGCAGTTAAACATGTGCAGTTAAACACTAAATGGGGCTTGTGTCTCACTGAAGGAGAGGCTTCAGATTTTAACTGGTGCTTATGCATAATCCCAGAAAGCAACAGATAAAAGGAATTATTTTCTGGGGTGGAGGCCTGACACCACTCACCAGGAGGGAAGTTTAAGCAGGGCAGCAGCAGCTCATTAAAATTTGTCCATATCTGTCTGTGCCTTTCTGGCATCTACCACTACAGCTGCCTGCAAGTCCTACAAGAGAAAAAAGAAGGCAGCAAAAGCTGACTTTTGGCTCACTAGGGCCAAGACCAATGGATCTAATCTTCCACTGGTGCCTTCCAAAACACAGCATCTAAAATCATTATTCACTTCTTGCCTGCCTCCTTCCTTTCTGATGACTTTAGCTCTGTCTGCCAAGAACAAAATCCAATAAAAAGAGTTTGGAATGAAGTTTTCTATGGCCTGAAATTTGTGTGTGAGCATATTTTAATTCGTCAGTCAGTCCTTCAGAGGAAATTCTTGTTTTGAACTAATAAAACAATTAAGAAAATCTGGTACCAGACCATATTTTGCATAGTAGCTTTTTAATGCATTAATCAGTTTCCCAGGTTTCGTTGTATCAGTTAAGTGTATGAGTTTTTGATTTATGACTGTGAAAATTTGAAACCAGATACAAAAATCATGGTAATTTTGCATGTGAAGATGAGGAGTTCTGGTAGCAAGTGAATTCTTAAATACTGAGCATTACAGATTTGGAGAGGCTAGAAGGGCTTGCACATTGTGTGGTTTGGGGACAGATCGAAGGTTACCATCCTAATCAGACTCTGAGATACGAATTTTATGGTTTTTAACAATTTTTCAAGGGAAAAAAAAAAAAAAAAGATGTTATCACTGCATTTTGCATAGCTTGTTGTGAAGCAGCTTATTAAGTAGGCATGATTGACTAAATGGACTTGTTGCTGCTCAGGCAAACTAAGAATGCACTCTAACTCCTAATACCACTCAAAATTTCCTGGCTAATTATACTTCTAAAAGTGCAGAAAATCCTCATGCAGAGTTCCGAAGACATTATGTTGCAGACTTACTGCATTGATGGCTTATTTATTAGGGAAATGTTTTACACATACAAAACCACCAAAAAAACCCTCTGCATTCGCATGTAGGAGAGAGTCTTACAAGAAATATTGTATGTTCTTTTAATATAAGAAAGAGGGAAGCAGCTTAGAAAACAAGCTATATTAAGGAAAACAAGAGATGGCACAAGAATAGATTCTTTTGAAAAAATGTCTAGAGCAAACACCACATACTGTTAATCTCCAAATCACCTCCAGCTTATATCTTAGGATAATTGTACAATCACTAGGAAAAAGAACCTTGATCAAGGAATTCATTTTTTATTTAAGGAATCAATCAATGAAGAAAAAAAATGTGTTTAAACATGTCAGTTTTCAGGCTCATTAACTTTACTTAAGTGCAGGATCACTAGAGATGGAAATCATGTGGGTCTAGTCCTCAGATACAGCAAGTCAAACACAAGTTGTTGGAAATAATCCTTGCTGAAAGCAGGCACTGATATCATTTGAAGATGTGGCTTTGATTTGCACAGGTAAGCAAGAGGCAGAAGAATTCTGCAAGCATCCTTGTTATGAGGATGATTTATGAAACAACCCCATTAACATAGGGTAAGCTGTGCCTTCTGTGCTTGAGAAAGTTCAGCTCAAGAAGAAAGTTTAGGTGTACACTTTTTTACTTTGTAATTATATTATTGTCTTTTCATTAAGTCAAAGTAATTTTCTACACCTACAGAGACATCATGACGTGGTAATAAAGTCTAAAACACAAAAAACCTCCCTCAGTTTCACCTTGAGATGGAGTGGGGTAAACCACTATAATTTCTCCATGCACTTTGGAAGCTAGACTTGTTCGTAGATACAGGAATATAGGATCTCATGGAAAAGTTCAGTATAGTGAAGAAACAGCTCTTTCTTTAGTAACTTTGGCTGTGACGTGGATACAAAAGATGTGCCCCTATTTAAAATATGTTGCTAATACAACCAAAAGTTTATATAAACAGTAACATGCTTTGGATAGTACATGCTAGTACCTTGAAATTATGAAGCCCCATTCCACTGCCTTCTGTTGTTCTGCCTATAATCAGCACCTTGGCTTACCCATGTTTAACTAATTGATAGTCCTATTCAGAAATGTGAACAAGAAATACGATTACTAGAAAGGAAGCACATTTGTATAATATTAAATCAACAGCTAATTAATTAGCAAACAACCACCACATTTTCATTATAATCATGTAATTATTCTAAGTGTATTGGTTATAGCAACAGTCAATTTTATTACACAGATAAATCTCTGTTTTGATTATGTTGTTAAAACATAACTATACAGCTGACTGTTTCATGTATTAGATTATTCAACAGTCTAATATCATGTTCTTCCACCTGTTCAAGTTATGATATTCATTTGGTTGAGCTTTAAGATGTCCTTCTGGAATTATCATGAGTATTAGCTGAGAAAAGAAAAGAACAAGACATACTGATGGAAAACAGAGTAAAGCAGTACCACAGCATGCTCATGCATAATATAGAGAGCCATTTGTTTCGCTCAAGTTATAATAAGGTTCATAAAGGTGCTAAGCTTTGCTATTGTGCCTGTACAGTCCATTTTAGCACATGTATATGTAGCCAAAAGTATCCTGCAAAACTTCCATAGCAACCAAGCAGGCCAAAGCATTAAGAGTCGTAGAGACTTTTTCATGTATAGGCAATCTACACCAAAAGAACAAGCTCTGGACTTGTCTCCTCCCTATGGTACTGACCAGCATTAAGACCCAGTGTACTGCCTGAGAAAACTCTTTTACTTGTCCAAAGCATTAGGACTATCTGAACTTATTTCAAAACATCTCCAGTCCTTGAAGTTGTTCAGAACTGTGGGCATCTACTCATTACTACCCACTCCCTATCCAGAAGAATACATCATTCCCCTACTACTTCTCAGTGGTATTACTCGCAACACAGAATAACACTCACACTCCCAAGCAAGAAAGAAAATGCAAATCGCATTTTCAGCATATCCAGGCTCACAAACCAATGCATTGATGGCAGAAAATGTTCCTACTGAGTGCAAATGTACTTTTCTCATCAAATGCTACTTCCATTCCTTTAGTGCTACCTGGAACTCTAGCCCTAGAATCATGAATACAGCAATCAGGATCTGTAATTACAAATTAAACACTTAACAAGGACACATTTTCTCCTCAAAGTCTGTTTATAAATTATTCCTGAGTTTGCTTATCAAAGCTTTTTGCAAGTAATTGTTGCTTACTTTATGTGAACAGATTTCTGTAAATGGCAAAAATTCTCTTTACCATTTTATAAGCTTTTCCATTATTCTTTACTCATGGCATTAAGTTCAGTCACCTGAGCAACCACAGTGGCTCTAAACTTTAAAAAAAGAAAAGAATTTGCTAGCTAAGCAAAAAATAATCAGGGTCTATAACTATATCTGTGGAAATATTGCTGTGTTTACACAGTGTGACTACCATTTGTACAAAAAGAAGAAGAAGATTTTCCCTGTTTTCTTTGATTCTTGTCAGCGAGAACTACGGGCCTAGAAGGCATGGCGTGGTGAGAGCCTCAGGACCTGGTCTCCTGAGCTGAAATTCACTTTTGAGATACTGAAACAAAAAACACAAGTTTTCATTTTATCTTTCAAGTGTTTACTTAAATGTCCTGTACATACAATTCCAAAACATTCTGATTTTGAAGAGCTCAGTCACCCAGTAACAGATTCATGACAGAGAGCATTTCTACTGCATGTGAACAAAGAACCAAGGGCAAGAAGAATAAAGAGGCAAATAAAGGTAGAAACACTATAGAAGGGTCATAGAAACCCTTTCTGTGGCGCTGCCTTTCTCTCTGGCCACAATGAATTTCCAGGCGATTAGGAAGTAATTCTTCCTAATATTGCCCCATGGTTTCCATGTTTCTATCAGGTGGAAATTTTCTTCAGAGCAAACAGCAACAGTCAATTCAACTCTTAACAAGCACTAAAAAGACAGCAAAAACAATGAGACTGTATGAGAAAAAGATAAGCAAATGACAACAAAAATGCTCATTGTTTGCCATTATTGTGATTAAATGACACATCACTACACACTGGATTGAGTAGACCCAGGATATTGAGTAGACCCAGGACAGAGAAGTCAATATCTGTCAAAATTAGTTTTCAATTGACATAAGACATGATAATTCAGTGGGACTCAATTGTCAGGTACCTAACATTAGGATCACTTCAAAATCCACTGCCAGGTACCTTACCATTTAACAAGGACTTTGGAGGTGCAAGTGCCAAAGCCCTTTGAAATCAACTCATTATTTAACTATGAATGATACCACTAAACACAAAATGGTATGAAAATTCTAAAACACCCTAACTGGCCCAAGGGTTTCTGAGCCAGAGGTCAATGGATACTGGATAAAGGAAAGCACCACAAAATTATTCCCTTATTCTTCCCTAGGTATCTGCTACTGATACTGTGCAAATGCCTTATGCCAAAATTAATGTGCTGGCCTGGGACTCAGATGATCAAATTAAGGTCAAATGGTGAAACTGTAATTTCCTATGCACCTTTGAACAAACCATATGTCCTTTCTGCTTTCCTCCAAACATACCTAGAAACTACCCTGTTATTGGCCTCATACTATCTGATGAGTAGAGGGTATATCATATCTCATTAATGTTTACGGTAGCAAAGCTCCCATCTCCAAGTCCAAGTGTTACAGATCTGTGACTGCAATATGAATTATTGCCACCTTCTTCATTTTTAAGCAGCCACATTTTAAGCCACAACTAAATACAAAATTCTAGTGCAAAGTGGGCCCAATCTCAAAAGCCTGGTCTCAGCTGCATGTCCCCAGGTTGGGAATATTCAGACAAACCTTCTTTTTTATATGGTTTTGGTGGAGATATATCCAACACATTATCATAAGATGATATTCCAACATTTATAAGACTTGTTATATTTTATACTGCTACAAGATCAACATTACTATAAATAATCTATTATTCTCCTACCAAGGTGCTCCCAGCTCTAAGGAAACACTTTGAAATGTGAAAAAAAGAATATATTGGGACCAATACTGTTTAACATCTTCATCAACAATCTGGAGAGTGGGATGGAATGCACCCTCAGCAAAGCTCATGAATAATACTGTAGTAGAGATTGGTTGATAGGTCAGACAGCAGAGCTGCTGCTCAAAGGGACCTTGAAAGGCTGAGGAAACAAGCTGACAAACCTCACAAAATTCAGAGATAAATAAGTTCTGCTCCTGAAATGGAACAACTCAGCAAAGACTGAGGACCAGCTGACTGAGCAGAAAACCATTTGATCCCTGTAGAAGAGTTGAATATGAGCAACTAGTGCACTTGTGTGCCAATGAATGCCAACCACATGCTGGGCAGAACTATTAATAGCATGGATAGCAGGATTATTCCTATGGTCCAGCACTCAAAAGGTGTCTGGAAGCCTGTCTACAGTTTTGTGTCTGTCTTTAGTCTTCACATACTTGAGCGAGTTCAGCAGTGGCCCACTAAAATTGTCAGGAGGCTGAAGCACATGACCTATGAAGAGACTGAAGTGTTTGCTCAGCCTAGAGAAGAGGAAGCTTCAGGGGGCCTCATTATTGTCTTCAGTTATCAAAGAGAGGGGAGTTACAGACAAGACAGGGCCAGATTCTTTTCAGGTTTACACAGTCAAAGGATAAGAGGCAGCAATCACAACTGAGCAAGGAAAATTCTGATCAAGCACAAAGAAGAAAGTCTTCCCCATGAGCTCAGTCAATCACTGCAACAGGTTTCCCAGAGAGGCTGCATAATCCGCCCTTGGAGACAACTCAAAACTCACCCGGACCCAGAGCCCTGAGCAACGTAACCTAGCTTTGAAGCCAGCCCTGTTTTGAGACCTGATTGACTGCAGAGGTCCCTTCTAATTTGAATGATTGTATAAGTCTGTATTTTAAACGTGAAACTACTCAAAATCATGAAACCTATAAGGAGGCAAGAGGCTGCTGCTGCTTTGTAGAAGAGCAATTGAAACTAAACACACTTCTGGGAGGCAGAGAGGGAAAATGGCGTATCAGGAATTGGGATTCCTGCAATGTTTTAAAAAACATGGATGGAGAAAGAAACAGAGGTGTTTGAGAAGAAACAAGTTACAAAACCACTGGGGTTACAACAACAGAATTTCTGCCAAACAGCCTCTGACTGGAAGAAAACTGAGAGGACTCAAGAGCCAAATGAATGGGGGAAGCTTGCAGAAAACCAGTTCCTTTTACACTAAGGGCTTTAAAAGTCAACAGGGTCAGTTTAAAATTGATCCATTGTCATTTTATAGGCAGCCAGTGAAAAGACCGCTGGGTGGATGTAATGTGATCACATCTGTTCAGTCCCATGAGCAGCGTGAGGCTGCATTCTGCAATAGCTGGAAGCAGCAGGCAGCCTCTTGCTGGAAGTCCTACTAAGAGAAAATTGCCACCGTTGATCCTCATGCTGCTGTTGAATTTGATGGGAATTTTTACTGCACAAATGACTGCAGGATCACAGCCTATATTAAAACAGAATAAACATAAAGAAACACATTTTAACTTCTGAAACATATGGCTTCCAGGGGTTTCTAACCAACAGGAGTTCTGTGTCAAAGGGCAAATTTGGCTCCCAGCTTACTGTTGCATTACCTAGTGGCTGCTATAAAAAGGAGGAAACAAAGTGAAAAAGGAAAAAGACGCACTCATGAGTATATGTCTGACTCAGTGATGACCTTTTATTCTGATAAATTGCTGATTCTTTGAATATCGGAAACAATGTTTTTGTCACATGGAAACTGAATGAAGTATTGACAATGTCCTTTTAAAAAACCTCTGCATGCCAAATGTCAAAGTCTGTTATTTCATGTTAAATGGATTTATCCAGTTCTTTTGCAAGTCAGTGCACAGGAACTGCAAAAAGGAAGTCTGTGCAAGGGAGCCTGAGAATAAGCACGTAACTAGACAAGTACCAAAGGCACATTAAATTCCTAAGTATCCTGCACAACACAAACGTAGATAAATTGCTAACAAATATTCTACTAATATCTTACATTAGTGACCATTCTAGAGAGTAATGCATTTTGATGCTACTTTTTCTGTTTGTAGCTATGTAAAGGAGAAAAATATCAGTGTTGGCCCATTCAACACTCCCTTTAAAGGTGGTTCAACTAAATGCAGTAGAGCTTCCCTTGATACACCTAGTCACCTGATTAATGGCAGAATTTTCTCCCTTCCTACATGGAAATTTGAAATTAACTATTTGTTTACTTAGATACTTTTTGAATATGAAAGAAGGTGACAGTTCTTTTCACTTTTCTTCAGGCAGATCATTCTGACATTGGGAGTAGAAGGAAAAGAAAATAATTTTGCTGTTCATTAGGATTTTTTTTTTTTTCTCCTCTGGTGTCTGTTCCATCACTGACCTTGAGGGAAAACATCTGTTACCTGACCAAGAGTTCTCCTTCCTTCCTTAGATCCTCTTTCCCTCTGGAATTTACTTCATTTTGCTGCACTGGCATTTTAGATGACCTTTATTCTCTCTCTCCTTTCAATATGTTTAGGTTTTACCTTAAACAGGCTTCTTTTTCATTTTCATTGTAAGGAAATATGAAATAGAGTACTGAAATGTCTTCTTAGGGACAAGATCTACATTTTTTTTCTGGTTAGCTGAAGGATTTCTATTAGTATCTAGAGATTTCATGCAAAGTATGCATGTATATACACTGTATGGAAGTTGTACATTTTTTGTTTGCAAATACGGCTCATTCAACCCTTTTCTTAGGTGCATATATACATATACTTTGCTCTTTTTTTGACCCAAGCTTAAAACCTCTTCCACCAATAATCACAAAAGTTTAATTAAGGGACCAAAGTGTAAGACTCTTTTCTTTAAGTCCAAAATATAAGGAAGATATATGTGAACCAGCGCCTTAAATAGTGAAGAACATGGAGAGAAGACCTAAAAAACCCCACCAACCCCTAACAATGATTTTTGCTCTTATCATGGATTTTAATTCTAAGTTGAAGCTATATAAAATCCTCCAAAGTTGTTAAAGTTGTTCTTCCCGATCAAAAATATTAATAAATGGTATTAATTATACTTTGCCACTAGCATTGATAGCTATCCTAGCCACATCTAAAGGCTCAGTCATTTCAGTTCAAAGCTGTAAGGTTCTTATATTGTGTAATCAATTTGACTTGCTTGCAGATAATTAAATACTACCAAGTGATAAAAACTAGACAAGATGTATTGATTTCAATAGAGTAAAAAACTCACACATGTACTCTGTGATTGTTCAATATGTATAAACCTCTCAGAACAATGCCAGTGTCTTGCATCTTGAAAACTATAGTGAATGTTAAGACGAGGTCAAGGTGGATATGTGTGTAAATCCCTCCGTCTTTGGAAAAAGATAGCACTCCTATAAATAGTGCCAAAGCAGCATCTAACCATTAAATCAGTAAGAACAGTGGCACTGACTTACGTCCAAGTGCCACATTCAAAAATCACTGAAGTTCATGACACTGAGAAAAGGTAGCTTTTTATTAACTCCCAAATTAATAAAAGCTCTAAATTCCTATTTGGATCATTGTGAAAAGCGAGCAAAGCATCTTGACATTCACTGAAGGGGTGGAAAAACAATTGCTTCTACCTGAGAATACTGCCTGTAACTCCAAACTCTTAATTTCCAGCTCAGTAAAAAAAAAATCGAGAACTTTTCAATATCTAATACTCTTATCGCCAACAACTAGACTTCAGTGTTCCATGAAGATGGAGATACATCTGTTTCTTCCAGTAACAGATCACTGCATTGTTGTAAATAAACAAACAATTGTACATACAAATAAAATGTAATCTCATGACACAGACAAGCCTTAAAGGTAGCTTTTCAAATTTCAAAGGTATTTTATCTTCTTTTTGTTACTTAGGCATCTAAGTAAGAAATCGCAATAAATTAGATGTATACTGACTGTAACTGAACATGAACTCCAAAATCACTATTCCCTAATAAAGCAGAACTAAAAGTTCTTTTGAGAAAATGGAAGTCCTGTGTCATTATGAGCAGACATGCCCACATAATGTTTGAAATATGTTTTTAATTCCAGTTAACACAATCCTCCTCAGGTGCCAAAAGACACTGATTACTTACAGCTGCTGATGCAACAGGAAACTGTGATTTTCACAACATGCAATTTGGACACAATGTAAGGTGCGAACTATAAAACCTACCTCATGCAAATACCTCATAGACTTAATTAGAAAACAGAAATATTTTAAAGAATATGGATCACTTTTATTTGCAAAGATGACAACTTTTGACTTCTTATCATTCTGCCCCGAGCCACTAAAATTCAAATCAGACTGAAATTCAACTATGACTTATGCCCTTTTCCCAGCCAGTGTCTTCCTTCTATCCTGAATGATTCAATTATGCTACCCATAGAGACACTTTCAGCAATTTGTTTGAAATAAACCAAGAGAAAAATCTTACTGCTTATAGCTGTTTAAGAGGGAAAATATTTCCTAAGAGTGCACTGTAATCCGTCATCTTCCACACAAAGGAGAGCTATAGTATTCTTGGGATCTCAAGAATATTTAAATAACGGTTTCAGGGTGTCATCTGAAAATGGTATTTTTCTATTTATTTACTTCTTTGCTACTAAAAAGCAAGCCAGCTCAGGCCTCAAGTCTCACAGAGGGACATTGTTTTAGGGAAGAGAAAGTTGCGAGGATCTCCTTGGCACTAAGAAAAACAACTTGCCAGTTGTCACAGAATGCCATGGGGCTTTCAGTGGTCACCATTTCTTTTTTTGTCCTCTCAACAGCCATTGGCAGGTAGCCTGAGTAAATCAAGAAGCATTGTCCACCTTTCAGAGTATAGCAATCCTTCAGCAACAGATACAGAGCATGTTTCCTGGTGGAGAAGATTCTTTGCTGATGGCCATATGAAAAGAACATTAATTCATTTCAGAGGATTAACTTTCAGCACTGTGGTATATTCTTATACACACTCCTTACTGTCATTCAAAGAAAAAACTTAGAAAGGAATTATCATAAAATATGGCTTCTTTTGCCAGGAGGGAAATACCACACACAGCTTAAGTGATCTAAGAAGGGAGAAAATAAACACACATGGTTTAAGGAGGTGATCTGAGACTTTGACCTTTTCAGCTTACAAACAAGCTTTGCACTTTCCACTGTTTCATATGGCACATATCTGTACTGGTGTGGTTTAAGGCACCCTTGGTTGTATTGAGTATTATCTTGGTCCATATGCATTTTTATTGATTTCAGTGGGAACTATTGGTAGAAGCAAACAGCACACAACATGTGTCAGGGCCTCTAAGCTGTCTCCCCATCTTAGAAAATATTTTTTTAATAAATATGTGTGTTCCATGGGAGTATCTTCACTACTGTTTATACAAGTTTCAGTATATTCCAGCCCATGCCACGGTTCCTTTGCGTCCTACATACCATTTCCTATCCTGTAAACTCAACTTTCTTTGCTGCTATTTAAAACTGCCTACATTGAAAACAAACAAACAAAAATATACTTTTTACTTTTTTACACGCACCCTTTCTTTCTGGCATATCCACATGCCAGTTTTCCTCAACTGGCTGAAAAATCTCTTTTGATTAAAATCCCCCCTGTTTATAGATGCTAATGCCAGAAGTGCAGCATATGTCATGCGTCTCAGACCTTTTTGAGTCTTTCCAAATAACAGATCTTTAGTTTGTAGAAGGAAAATTTGCTTTTCATATCTGGGTGCAGAACCTTTAAATCATAAAGACATGAAAACACTGTGCAAATTCAGAAAATGTTCTCAAGCAAATAAGTTGTTTTCCATGAAAACATGTTGATTTACATTAATAAAGTTGCTATCCTTTCATACTTCACTGATTGAATCTTTCATATATATATATCAGTACAGATGTCAAGCTAACTGGTATAGAGTTACTTGAGCTTCACAGAAGAATACTTTTGAACTGTTCAAAGCCTGGGCATTTTAAATAACACATTTGGAGTCCCCCAACAAGCTACATAAATGTCAGAATGGTACTGTATATATTTTCTTCTTCAATAAGTTATTAGGTTCACTTTTTCTTTTTGTCTATCAAGCCATCTGTGTGTCAGAGAAATTAGTTCCAAATGTGTGTAATTTAAAATCCATCATTTTTCACAATGTGTGCAATCAGACTTGAATTATTTATAAATTATCAATGCAAGCTGTCTCACTTAACTCTTTGAAGGGAAAGAACACGAAAGGAGTAAAAAGTATATCCAGTTAGTGGATTAAGTAACTGAAATCAAGGTACAAGAGGTCCTGGTGACAAAACCCTGACCTCATCCCATTGCTAAGACCAAAATGCCCAGGTCACAGAGACATGCAGACAAGCTCACAAAGAAGCCATTGTTATTTGCAATGTGGCTGATAATTATTAACTTGTACCACTCTTTCTAAGCCTAGGCTTTCATAGATAGTTCCCAAGTACCTGCGCACCTTTCCCTCCTACATAACTGGAAAAAAAGAACAAAAAGTACCCAAAAAAGAGCTATTTTAGACTGTGGGTTTTTTCCCTCTAAACAGCTGTGAAAAAAAAGATGTAATGCATTTCAGCAGCACAAGTAATAAGACAGGTCCTCTCAGTCAGCATCACTGTAAACTACAAATTCCTTAAGGCTGTTTTGGTTTTTTTTAAGGTGTGGAAAGGGAACAAAATTTCACAGATAGGGAAAGGATGCCAATATGCTTTGCATATCTTGTCCATACTCAAAGGCACACAGTTTTAAATACAGTTATTTAAAAGGCTGAATTAAAGTAAAGTAAAACTTGTACCCACTTTGCTAGCATTTGCTAGCTTAAAAGCCAAAGAGAAGGCAGCAAAGTTCAAGAGTTAGACCTCTGGTAGAGAACTCAGAAAATGGTGGTTCATTTCCATGAGCCTCCTGGGTGCCTCATTCATCACCACTTCAAGCAAATATTTCAGAAGGGCTCTCAGGAAGGCAAAAGCATTACTGGTTGTGAACAAGATTTCAGAAGAACAAACCATAGAAACACCAAAACAGAGCTTAAATCTCACCTGTATGTCTGATGCTTTACAATGGTGTAGCACACTTTCAAATGATATAAAGTGCAATTTTGAGTACTGACAGGGCCCTAGGTCTTATCAACTGCACTTGTATGCAGACCTTATGGAATTTTAGCAGCTTTTATTTCACAGTAAATCATCGAAAGGGAGTATATGCTGCTTGTATAAGCATGAGATACTTATCCTAAGAAAATGTCAGTCTCTAACCTTGGTTTTGATCTGTCCAAAGATGAGCCGTATTCCTTCTATAACATTGATCATGATAAAGTCTGGCTGCACTATTTCCAAAATTAAGTCTTGGGGTTTTGTTTTGCAGAGTTTTTTTTATTTGTTTGGTTGTTTGGTTTTGGGATTTATTTTTTTTAAGAATTTGTTCCAATATAATATTTCCCACTCAAATGTCTTAAAATCATACAAAGTATCCTCCTATTAAGCCTCAGAAAACCTCAGTGAGATATTATATTCACATTTTACATGGCAAGAAACATGTTCCAAGAAGCTAAACCAAACACCTAGCATCACCTAATTTGGTGTATCAGGAAGAATTCTAATTCTAGCAAACTAGAAACCTGTGATTAGCTCTCTAATCTCTAATGTAGCTAATGTTTTGACCTTGCTAATCAACATCTCACAGATTTGTAGTACCTGGAATATTACAAGGTTACATACAAAGAGATGTAAAATCTGCAGACTTTTAAGATATCTTACCAATAATATTAAACTGACTATCTTGTGTTACATTTAGGGGACAAGGTAACATAAAAATCTCAAAAAGGTCTTAGTAAGTAGAGGATTCAAAAATTTGACCTAGAAAGCTACAAAAAGCAAGGCTGCTTCAATGTGGAAACATCACTTAAGAATACAATGAAAGTATTTTAATTGTGTAGCATAACAGTTATTCAGGTTTTGTGAATTTAATCCAACAGATTTAAATTTCAGCAACTCAGTGAAGTGTACATTTG
This sequence comes from Psittacus erithacus, assembly GCA_009867235.2. Classification (NCBI taxonomy): domain Eukaryota; kingdom Metazoa; phylum Chordata; class Aves; order Psittaciformes; family Psittacidae; genus Psittacus; species Psittacus erithacus. The sequence continues at coordinate 35,631 of WYDI02000244.1, forward strand.
CCAAATTAAAATATGTTGAATTTCATTTGCACTGCTGTGTTGATTATATTACCTACAGTATCATATTTCTGGTTTGTGTCTTAACTTCAGACATACCCTAAATTTGTATTTTGAGCAGTCTAACTTGTGGATCATCATAAGTACTGCTGGACTACACTCTGCTACTACCAGATTTTCCCAGAACACCTCAGACGGGAGCATGCTAATAAAACTACAACCTACATATTCGCCTACCCCTCCAGTACTTACTATTCACTGAAATACATTCCTGCATTATAATGTTTTTAGATGTATCAAATGTATTAATGATGCAGCTGGCATGTTAGTAGCTGTCCCACAGCTGAGTTTAACCCTGAGTGTGAACAGCAAAGAATACATGAGGGAAGCTTGTATTTACACGCACAAACATGCCTAATGCTAATTAGGTAGAATACTGGACGAGGGTGTAATTCCTTTGTTACAGTATTTCTTACTCTACATTTCACCACTGCAGCTGGGGCGCCTTGACAATCACTTGCTAAATTTTTTCCTTTAATGAGTTTTCTTAGGTGAGAAATAGATTTCCTCTATAAAATTTCTTCCCAGAATTCTCTGAAAACAAAATTTACTCTCTCTTATGCCAATACAGGGAGAAATGTTATTCATTGCATATATCAATTTCTTTGCTTCTGATAAGACAGCTGTCCTGTGCAAATGAAAGATTGATCTGCAGCTTTCCTTGTTTAATTAACATTGGCTGAACTGTAGCTCTATGAACCATGCTGGGAGCCCCACTACAGGTGAATTTGTCTTTCCTGTTCCTCATACCTGCTTGCTTAAGTTGCAGTGAGAAAGGCATTTGTGAAAATAAGAAGTGAGCAGGTAGACCTCTTGGTTTCATTTCTAATACTAAAGTCTAGTTTACACTATTGACAGGTGGGGCTAAAGTTTTACCATTTCACAGCTTGTACAGCTGTGGATAACTACAAAACAACAGCCCTTAACCTCATTTTACACCACCATTAATAAAATGTCTAGCATATTCTCTCAAGGGAAGAACATTTTAATGTATCCAAAACTCTCTCCAGAACTCTTTAACAGCTATACTGAACCATGTATAAAAATAACTATGTATCTGATTGTCAAAACTTTTAAATAATATGCTCTCAATAATTAGTTTTATTTCTCCAACAACTTTGAGTTTCTCTGAAAATTTGTAAATTCAGAAGACGCTAAGGAGCAGGCTGTGAAACAACCAAATATGCTGCTAGCACCATTTCTTCTCCCCTAAAAGGGTTAAAAACCAGACAAAAACAATACATAGGCTTCTACAAACAAGAGCTCTTCTCTTTTTCACTTATTCAGCAGAGATGGGTGGTAATGCCATATATTCCTTTCTAGCTACTTAAAACATCAGCTCTGCAATGAGAATTATATTGTCTCTTACTAACGTGTTATTTCACAGCCTCTGCAAAAGTAAGCTTTAAGGATGATTGTGAAAGGGAACAAAACTCTAGTTTTACACCTTCTTTGACACACATGCTTTTTGCTGAGCAAAATCTATTCATTTTTTAAAGTTGGATTCCAAATTGAATAACATACCAATCTTGTAATTTGTGAAGGACAGAGTGCGCACTACATATTGTCTCCAATGACATAGACTCATAGAATAGTTAGGGTTGGAAAGGACCTTAAAATCATCTAGTTCCAACCCCCCTGCCATGGGCAGGGACACCTCACACTAAACCATGTCACTTAAGGCTCTGTCCAGCCTGGCCTTGAACACTGCCAGGGATGGAGCATTGTTCTAGAGTTGTTGATATTGACAATACTATAGTTGTTTATACTTACCATGGGAAACTTACTGGCCCTCGGTTGAAAGGAAAAGAAATATAGTGACAAAGAACAGCACTGTTTTATCCTTCTTCATCCCCATGAAAAGAGAAAAAAACCACTGAAGTTAAACCTACCAACTTCCTACAGTTTTCATTGACTAACGAATCAGCTGTTTCTGATTCTTAGCTAGCAGTAATGGTGCTTAGGATGAGTGCTTCCCACAAACACAGGCAGGCTTTGCATTGAAGACTCCATGCCATTTTCCTGCTTTTCTCAGATGTAGACTGTTTCACATAAGTTACTGCTCCACTCAGGCTACTGTATTACAGTAACATGACTATTTCTGCCTCTTTTACCATTACAGCACTAATAACAGCTGCCAATGTCTGTCTTGGTTCAATCATTTCTGTCTGCCTTTGAAGAAAAAAATAAAATTTCCTTTCTTATCATCACCTTTTTCCCCACCATCCTGTTTTTGCACTGAAACTCCACATAACTAAAAAACTACCAGTTCTGGATCAGGCAATCAAAACAATATATATTTTCTTCAATAAGTTCACTTACACCATCAGAAATACATACAGTAAATCATGTTTCTTAGATTCTGTAACTGGATTCACTTCGCCTAAGTTTAACGTTCAAACCTATACTAGTCAATACCCGCTAAAAAGTGATTTATTCTAGCTACTTCAGATACCAGTCTCAACTTGAGGCAGTTAAAATAGCTAACTAAACTGACTGATTTGTACATGAATAGCACCAAAATGATGTGACAAGTTTGTCACAACAAATAAGAGGGTTTATTGCAGTTGATATCTAATTATATCAGATTTTCACACAAAAAAATATTAATATCCCAACATTAGCATTTGACAAAAATTATTTCCACTTCCAACCCCCAGCGTTTAATGGTACCAAATTAATTTGATTTTTTCAATGTTCTGATGCAAAAAAAAAAAGCAAAACCTCTTATATTAATTTCTTTCACATTTCAGGTAGGTGATGGGAGATATGCACATACTTTTATACTGGAACTCACAAAGGTCCACACAAAGATCAACAAACAACAGGCAGGCTTGCTGCTAGCTTTCTGTGCAGCAGGGTTAGGAAAGCTCACAGGGGGTTTATTTCCATATGTGCCACAGCATTCTGCAAGGCTAGGTTCTGTCTGGAGGGTCAGTGGGGAATGTTTTCGCTTTCATGAATGAAAAATTATGATCATGTGGTTCACTCTTCAGACAACAAAAATATCTGAAGTCAAATAATTTCAAATTCTTAAAAGTGTTTCTTTTCATTTTTAAAATTGTTCAAGATTTGGAGGGAGAAGTGAAACCTAGGCCAGGAATTTTAAGTGATATGAATATAATGTGATTTAAGCATTTCAGTTGCTTAACACACTATTTAGCAGTAAAACATATCCTAGTTTTTGATGGAACTGTCTTCCTGTTACTCTGCAAAATCATCTTTGAAAATAGCATTCTCCAACCACTATCTCCAAAGCTCTCCAGCACTGGTCCACATGGCCAAATATTCCATCTTTTTCCTTGCTCAAATCACCTCAAATATTGTACAGGAATAAGGAAGTGAAAGTATTTTCAGATAATGCATATAGTTGTGCATTCATTTATCATGTGATGTTGCTTGATTTCTTCGTTATGGTAATAGCAAGCCTTTTTCATTTAAATAGGGTAATTAATTATTATAATTTATAGTAACTCTTATGCTTAAGTTCTCCTGCAAAAAGAAATGCCTTCTTGGTGCATGGAGGTTAAGAAAGATAAGGAGACCACAGGAAAAGGATATTAGTATATATTTGGTACTAGCAACACATCAGCACACAGTCTGGGGGACAATCCATTGTATAATATCTGCACAGATTTCAGTGGAAAAGTTAAATGAAATAGCCCACCCCACGTCTTCTAGCATGTCCAAACTGCAGTGGGTACATAAACAAAGAAATACTGTCTGACTACTGAACATATGAGTTATCAAAAGAAATTAGTAATCACTTACAGCAGTGCAGTCTCTCTAATTTTGCGCATATACAATAGACTATAAAACCAGAAATTAACTTTTCTCATCAAGAATGTGGATTCTTCGTAATTTACACACATGCTTTTGCAGCTATTATCAAATAATGTAAGTAGTCCAACTGCTACCATCCAATCATTTGTGCTCAAAGCTGTGTGGCATTTATATTGTGCAATCAATCCAAGATGCTTACATATAGATTATTGAATTCAAAATCAGTGACAAAAGGAAGACAAGTTTAGATTAATTCTCACTGGATAAAACCCCAGACATCATATCAATTTATGAATCCACTGCTAAAAAAGGCATTATAATGTTACTTACATTTGGGGTCTAAAATATTTTACCAGAACAACAATGCACATCTTCCTGTGCTTGGCAGCAAACCAATTCCAGTGAGTTAGACAGAAACAAAATACCTCAGATATTGCAACTTGCAAAGGGGTACATCCGCCAGGTAGTGGTATTAGTCCTTGAAGTTACTGCAGTGAGAAAACCTCACAGTTCATCCTTCCAGGTTTTCTAGAGAACCAAATACTGAAGAGGAAAGCATTTGGGGAGAACAGGGTTTCTTGAACCCACAAGTGTTTGTGATTTTGCTTTCCATGTTTAACACAGGTTAAACCCAAACAAGCTAGGAGAGAGGAAATCCCAGAAGGGCTAAAACCCTATTACAAAATGAACCACAGTGTTTATTATGCAGAAGACTGAGCTTTAATTCCCCTGTCTTCAAGACTGAGACTGGGAGGTTTATTTAAATTCCAGTATCACACAATCTAGGTGAGAGAGAGGAAAGAGGTAAAAAAAAAAAAAAAAAAAGTAGGTCTATCTCCTTCCTCCACCTTGTTTTCCATATAACGAAGATAAATTGGATGAAAGGGGACCAAGTCTCTCTGCCAATGGTTAGTGGCATCATCAGAGGAAAAAAAAGAAGTTTCAAATCCTTGGTCCAATCAGGCAGAAAAGACTGCTTAGAAAAGTATTTTTTGGGATATCCACTAGACATGCTCGTATAGGACTTCATATTTTTCAACTTCATGCATTCTCTTCTGTTTGATTATCCAGTCACAACTCTCCATTGTTGGTGCAACTTCTCTGTCTTGTTGTTACAAGCAAATTGTGAAAGTAAAAACACACAGATCAGAAAGCCAAATTCCAGTGATAATTTAGCCTCTTGGGAGGATGCAGAGTAACCTTATGGCATGACACAACCTTTGGTAGCACCTCTACCTCAAGCACCTCCTGAGGATGTTGCCAAATTTTGAATCAGTCTAACAGATGGGAAGAGGTCTCAGAGACCTCTGGTACAGGGAAAAGCAGATGCTGGGTTTCTCAGCTGCAGTTGAAATAGACCCAGATAAGTACCTCTGGTTGAGGAAAAAGTGGGCAGGTTCCTGCTATGAAGTGTGCCATCTACCAGGAGCCAAGCCACACACAAGCACCACGCAGTTAAGCAAATGCCCATTTGAGCCTAACAAGCCTACTGTACTCTCCGCTAGTACTGTCAATCCAGAAGTTTTCAAAAATGTAAATGGAGATACTGCAAGTCTCCTGATATTTACAGCAACCACATCAGTTTTTACAGCAACCACATCAGTTTTTCTGTTGGAAGCAGAAGTCACAGCTGTGGGCTTTAACACCCACAGTCTCACAATTTTAATTTCACAGTCATTACAATTAGTGTTCCTCTTGTGGACAAGAAAGCGCTAGGTCTTTGCACAGACATAACACACAGACCAAGGCCCAGGCCTGGAGCTCCAGAGAGGTAGAAATGCAGGAATCTTAAATTCTGTTCTGGGGGTTGGGTTTGTTTTATTCTTGCTTGGTTTGCAGATTATTCAATGCAGAGTATTTTTTAAAAGTTTGCTAATGTCCATGGCATCCTTTTCAGATCTTTTCAAGGCAGCCACCTGGCTAGAAGTTAGGGGCTGTTGCTTTCCTAGCAGAACTTCAGAAGCAGCATGGCAGATTTGAAGATCTATTTTACACAGACAATATCAGGACATAAGCAAGTTCTTATAGCTATTCTTAACTGGGAAATATATCTCAAAGTAATGCAGCTGACATTGAAATCACTGAAGAGGGTGCAAGGAGTTAGAATATTCAGGTAAAACCAGTGTAGCCTGTGAAGTGAGAAAATAACACTTAAGATAGAAAACAAGCAGGAAAATAATTACGTTCACAGAAAATAGTAATGAATGGTAGTATGTCTTTTCTCCATAAAGTATAACTCTTCCCTGGACAATAATAGTATGAGATCAGTCTTATCCTGTGTAATGAAACTAGACGAGAGAAAATAATGTCAGGAGTCCTAAACTCTGGAGCTTAGCAGCAAAATGCTGTGAAAATGGCTGAGAAACTTCTCATCCAAAATTTCCAGAATTTCTCCTAAAACTTGGGTTTAAAGGGTGGGCTAGGGGACGGGGAAAAAAAAAAGTAATAAAAATAAAATCATGGCAGCCACGTAATAGTAAAGGAGCCTTCTGGGGTTTCTCATCTCAGTCTGCTTCACAGAAATAGACAAATTGCATATGTAAAGACCAAAGACTTTTCTTTGCCAGTAGCCTACTACCCATAGATTTGAATTTGTTTGGTAGCTGGGTTTTTTCTCCTTCACATTACCAGCCTTCTAGCCGCATACAATAGAACACAAAAATAGGGTTCTTTATGCAATGCTGTTTTGCCTTGCAAAGCTCTTTCCTATAGCTGTATCATCTGTCCATGTTAGCAGAAGGAAAACATAATAATCCCTTTGCACTGTTATTTAATCAGCAGATAAACCTGTAGCAAATATCTAGAGTCAGCAGATAAACCTGTAGCAAATATCTAGAGCACAGTGGCTAAAGAAAAGGGAAGAAACTTCTATTCAAGAAATGTAGAAAATATATTAAACTTACTAGAACCCTGTTTCCAGTTCGTTAGTAATTTTGGCCCAGTACAAACTGTTCCTGTTTAGTTTAGTACAAACTGAAGAAGAGTACAAAGTCCTTCTATTTAATTTTGCATCAGAGTAGTTGTTCTCCTCATCTGACTTACATCTCTTTCTCTGTGTTTATTTCAGATAACTCAGCTATGTGCTTTGGTGGTCATTTTTATCAGCAGCACTAATTTACTGTACCTACTGCAGGCAGCTTATGCAATTTATGTTTTTAATTTTTCTGCAAAGCACCTGGCACAATGGTGAGAGGCTACATTTAAAATTACCTACATAAATAAGCAAATATAACACTATTAGCATATAACAGATTGTGCTTATCAAACTACAAACACCGTAGGTTCAGAAAGTTCAGTGGCAGCGTGACTACCAATACACCAGAGAAACACGTTTTCATTTTCTAATAGTTCTAACAGACCCTAAAATGTTGCATAACACAGTAATAACCTTCTCACAAATTTCTAGGAAGAATTTTAAATTCTCATTTTCTTCTTTGTCTTTTTCTTCTTATCGTAGCTTTGCCTTGGCAACATGCTTGCGCTAGACCGAAAAGCGTAGAAGTTACATACAGCTGAAAATTACCTACCACAACTCCCCCCAACGCCATTAAAAGTAGGAATAAAGTGCAAGACAGGTTGAGAAATATGTGCCCAGACATAGAACCTTCTGAAAGCTGTTCTCTACCAAGTGATACCCAGGATCCTGGACTTCTCAGCCCCAGATCCACAAGTCAGTGCAAGTCTCAAGCAATTTGAGCATCCATGCAGAGTGCTGACAGAAGGGCATGTTCCAGGGAAGTACTTGCCATTTCATATACTCACTTTCAGAGAGAGGACACCAGGCTAGGAGGGACCTTAGGTATGCCCCATGCTGCATCCAATATTGTGAGCTGCTGGGAGTCTGCGAGCAGTGGTTTTGACCACCTCATTTGCCCGCCCTGCTGCCTGCCAAAACCTACCCATCTTTGTCACAGCTGGCACTGACATGTTTGTGCATGTCTCCTCTGCTTCAGCTCCACATCCAACATCTGAACTTAAAATGACTGCCAGCAGCCCCAGTCTGCTGGCTCCAGTACCAATGATGAATCTCCAGAAGAGGCATGGAAGGATGCTATGGGAGAGTAGTAACACTCAACCAAAGCTGATAGAGCATGATTTGTGTCTTGACTCATTTTGTGTCTCCCTTAAAAGCTGTCCTCAAAGCTTTGCCACGTGAGAATGAATGAAACATACATCTGCTGGCCTCTGTGCAGATTTTGCTGGTTTTTCTTTTCCTTATAGAAAGTGGCACTAATCTGTATGCTACACAGAACAAATCACCAGGGTAATTTCTTTCACTGTGGTTGTAAAGACAAGTTTAGCAACATTTACATTCTGCTGTGATTGGACCTTCCCACAGAGCTGCCATTCACAAATTTGAAAAGACTCACAATGTTTCGCAGCTCAGTAATTATATTCTAAGTTACCAAGTTCATACACGCTCTTTTTCTAGCAACCCACATGTGCTTGAGAGAAATTACTTCTAACATGCTTAATTTTAAAGTCTTCATTTTACACACTGTATTTAATCAAACTTTTTATTAAACACTGCCAAGCAATCTGTCTCATTTAAAATGAGCTGCTGGAGGAGGTAAAGGTCCATTGAGCTGTTAATTGCACACTATAACTCTGATTTCTTGAAAAGTTATGTTGAATATAGTTTCCCAAATGCTTAATTCCACATTTACCTAATTCTACTGCCATAGCTACAACACTGGTCAGGTATATGATAACAAATCAATACAGCCGTTTCAGCAAAATTCTCCTACGTAGAAAGAGGATTTCATTTCTGTTTCTCTGGTTTAAGTTTGATATTGGGAATTTCACTGTACAGGCACAAAACACAATTTTACTAATGTAGAAATACAAGTACACCCTAAAGGCAGAGTGCTTCTGCTACAGTAATGGCTTAAGTGATTTGAGAGCTCAAATTCATTGCAAGTAAACCTCAATTAGATTTGAAAATGAAAGTCAAGGAAGTGACATAGAAAATGTGATATGCCACTGTTTTTAAATTACTTATAATGGAGGTCAAAAAATACCTGAGGCTGTGAAAAAAAAAACAAACCGAGATGGCTCCAAAGCATTTAAACCACATGCAAACATTTTCAAAAAGACTGCTAACTCCTATATATAGTTCTGAAATGTTCTGAATGTGGTCATTTTATGCGAAACTCACCATCAAAACATTTAAATTTGACTATACTGAACTCAAGAAACATCAACACTTTTTACATACCAGCTAATTACCGAGACCTTCCTTCATATCATATACCCTTCCTAAGTAAAATTGTACTTTCATTCTTAAATGACTTGATATCCATCTTTGGTTTAGTTTGTAGTAACTTGAATCATATGATAATGTAATTAGGGAGAGTAGAAAAGCATGAAGCATATATTAATTTCTCTCAAAAAGGCAAATAACTCAAAGCATAGTATAACATGAACATTAAAAGTTATTTTTTCCTTTTTCTCCTCTATGCAATAAGCTCTGCATATCTCTTTGCAACACTGAGAATGAAGTAATTAGCACTGGTATGTACAAATTTATTACATCCATCCCTGACATATTTGTTGGGGGAATCTCTTTCCTCCAAGCTTCATGACCTGTCCACAGCAGCATCTTCAGCTACCTGTCTTTCCAGTGTTTTATCAAGCCCATACAGTTCAAAAATGGCAGGTACCCTTCCCATCAAGAATTTATGGTCAATCTCTCCCATTTTGGAAGGCCTGTGATGACTTTGAATTGCCAGGAGTACCTTCCTGGTGTACATAGAAATCATAGAATGCTTTGGGTTGGAAAGGACCTTAAAGTCATCTAGTTCCAACCTCCCTGCCATGGAAGGCATTGACTGCATCTTCATTGATACGTAGCTTTCAGCTCTGACTTTCATGGGCCACAACCAGGAAAAATGTTATCTTCACTCCTTTTCATACAACAGAAAAAACACACGAAGAAATCAAAAGGACCTCAAATTTACAAAAGAAAACACCATGAATATTATGTTAAGTACAAACAGCCTTGAAATATATCAGCACTGTCTTTCAAATTACAATAGCTGTTCAGAGCCTGAGACCTCAGATTAAGAGAATTAGATTTCCAAAACTCAGTGAAGTGTGTGGTTATTTAACAAGAAGAGGCAGAATTTCATTTGCACTTCATTGTTAAGAATACCACCTATAATATTACATTTTGGCAGTACAGCTTAACTCCAATTTATACTAAAAGCATTCTTCATCAAACTCATTCTGAAGTTCATTACAAATGCTAAATACCAGTACTATTTGTTATAGCAATCTCATCCCATTTGGATGTTTAAATAGGCAAACATGGTCAGATAAACTTGAAGCAGCTTGTTAATGCTTTACACTTTTTCAGATAAAGTCTTTTGTATTTGACCTGCTACTGTGAGCTGTGTTATGTATCCTCGATTTTAAATTTTCCCAGGTGTAGTTCAAGGTGTTGAAAAAGTACAGAATTTTCTTGCTTGTACCTGTGCCTACAAAGTACATTAGGTTACTTTATTTTCCTTACAAATGAAGCAGCATATTACACTCATTACTGGACTATATCCCACACAGCAAGGATTTCTCACTGACAGACAGAAATTTACCCTTCTGCACTGTCTTCAGATGATGCATATGGCTCAGACTGTACCCTGTAAGGCAGGCACATGGTAAAAGTTTCTCCTGCCTGAAGAAGAAAGAGGGAGACTTGAAGAGAAGCAACAGCATCCCATTTACTAAGATAACTATCAAGACAGCTGGAAATTGCTACTGGAAAGCTGGGGCGGAGGCCTCCCTCTTTCCTCTGAACAGCTATGTCTGCCAAGTAGAAGGGAGGAGAGGCACTGCTCCTACCTGTTATGGCTCAGGCAAGTTTGGTTACCTGACCTATATCATGGTTGTACAGGCTTCTTCCTTAGATAAGGTAACTTGTGGCTGACAAATTTACAAATTCCTTTCAATCTATGCAATCTATGGCAACACATTCAACTCCTCACAAATAAACATAGGCAAAGTTTGTGCTGCATCATGGACAATCATGCAGAAATTATCCACTTGTACCACACTATTCACATAGGAGCAACATGACTAAGAAGAGTTAGATCTATTTTGACCCAGGCTCAGTCACTGCCTTCAGACACTGTCTCAGCCACACTTCAGAGGTCCGTAGTTTCTCACTCAAGTTTGAAAGCATGGCAATACCCGAAGAGCTAAAAAGGCAAACTGTAATATAGTTACTGGAAATGTGTTGCTACATGATTTCAGGTAAAAATAAAGTGATCAGAATCATTCCTAAATACCTTTTGCAGGGGAGGAAATATTTCCCAAGTATGTTACTAAGAAAACCACATTATACTGTGTGTCTGATAATAACAGAATTCGCATTCAGCATTTTTGCATAACAAAAGTTAAACATATGTGGCCCACTGTTCTGTCCCTGGAAGACCAGATAGGTACTTTCCAATAAGACTGTACAAGGGGACTACAGGATTTGCAGCGTATCAGTGTGGGACTAAAGGTTTTCCAGACCCTGAAAGACTAGCAGAGCAGCTGTTGTCTAGCAGAATGTTTTGGATTCTAGTTTTCACTTTCCACAAGAAGACAAATCTGTGTGAAATAAAAAAACCCTTCAGGTTTTATGGATTTACAGCAAGATTGTAAGCATCTTCAAACAAGCTCTTACTGTCAGGCAGATCTCATTCTCCTGTTGCAAGGAACTTGAATGGGCAGCAAGTGAACTAGAGGTTTCACAGAAGGCTCACCAGAGAGCCAGCCTCCTAGAGATGGCTGAGTAGACACCGCACAGGATTTTCCAGCTGGATTTTGAAACCAACATATCAGTGAAATTTTTCTTAGCAGGGCAAAATTAACTAGGATTATGCCTTGCACCAATAAAGCACAGCGCTTCCCTTGCTAGCACAAAAGCTTCAGCATTATATTCCAGAGGTCAGTTTTAGTATTGTTCATTATCTTTCGTCATTTGATGGTTTAGTTTCTTTTACTTCCTCTGAGACAGCAGTGTTTTCATACATAGTCTACTCACAAGTCAGAAAAATCTGGTCTGTGAACATAGACAGATTTTCCAAGAAATGATTCCTATCTCTAAAAACTCCTTACTGTGTAACCAGCATTGTGAAAAAACCCTAGTGAAATACTAAACACCTTTAAAAAAGGAAAAGAAAAACAAACTAAAATAAGTGGTAGGAATATGGCTGACAAAAGCCTGTGTGATGAAAAGCTATTTTGAACGCTATTGACTGTGAACACAGGCTTCACTACAAGCTTACGGAGTCTTCATAAAATCCAAAGTATACACATCTTACTCCTCTAAACAGTCTCACCATCCAGAAGACTGCAATAAATTCTTAAGTATTAGCAACATGTTATTGAACTGGCACTCAATAATACGAATGATGCAATTTTCTTCTGCCTTGACACATAGCAAATATACTAATAAAATCTAGCAAATTAAACCTGGATTTACTAGATGTTTTTAACCTTAATATAAAGGAGATAGTTCTGTTCAAAGTGTTGCTTCATTTGTCTTTCATATTCCTGTATATTACCATGACTTATGCTGCTTCTTAGGCACCCTTTAATTTCAAGGACATCTTTGCCTACAACTTTCTTGTCAGAAATAAAGTTTAAAACAGGTGAGAAACTTGAATGAAATAAGCAGAGAAACAAAAGAAAGAATAAATGAACTTAGAAGGAACTCATTAATATTGTCAACATAAACTACAAAGGTCTTTCTGAGTTTTAGGCACTTATTTGTTGCATATTTTTAAACTACCAATGAAAACTACTGCATTTAGCTTCAAAGAACTAGATGTTCAAAGTGATCAAAATATTCCAATAATTTGTTCTCCTTCAAGTCAATGTAGTTTCCTACATAACACTTCCCTGTACAAAATCTTATGGTCTTCTTTCATTTTTGCTCCATTCATACCAGTATCAGCCAGTTTATGGACCACATTATCACTCTCAGCCTAGCATGAAAATTCAGAACAAAATAAAACATGACAAACCATCTTCCAACAAATTTACTACATTTTAGAGGAATCCCCACAAAGAGGTAGTTTCTTTCATCCTGGAAATCCATTGTGCCTGTAGGTTTCCTCTATTCATTTGAAATGCCAGTGCCATTTTCTTATCTTTACAATACTTTTTGTCTTCTTTTAGAACCCAAAACACTTGATCAGGCCACACCACATTTCAAGAATCTTTTATTCTGTCTGAATTATCATAGCCTTGATTGCCAGGCTGTAGGACTTACTTCAACAACCCCATTCTATTTTGGCTACACATTTTTGAAAGATGAAGGCAATCCAGAACAAACCCAGAAACAGGGTCAATGAGATTGGGGCGGAGGATAACAGTACAACTTGGAAGTAGAATCTAGAGGAGCTTATCTTGCTCAACCTACAAAAAGGGGAGAATGGGACAGGCCTTCTCTATATAAATGCATCAGAAGATGTTAACGGTAGAAAAGACCACAAAAGCTTATAGGTAACAAAAATTTCTGGTGCAGAAACAAAAGAACGCTGACTTCACAGGAGCCAGTGGAAGAGGGAGTTTTCTAGCCCTTCCAGTGGGAAAAGATCATCAATAGTAGATGAAAAGTACCCTGTAATAGTGGGAAATGAGACTCAATCTCAGTGCATTCTTATATTCTTGAACCGTACTAGCCCAAATATGTTTATGACCTGGCTCTCCTGAAACCTAAAATCCTTACCGGTACTTCACACTCTCATTTCATCCCTGCTCTGGCTGAGCTGGCTGGTTTGCACCACATCATTACCCTTTGCCAGTCACCCCCCATCCTTTGGCACTCCCTGTTGTCAGTTTCTGCTGCTCAGCACTACTGGTGCAATAGTCTCCATGGCTCCAGTCCTTTCGGTTAAAATATTACCTGAGCAGCTGCCTTGCTTTTTGCCACAGAAAAGTTCAAATTTTCAGCAGGGCAGCAATGACCTAGGTTACAAGCCATTACATAATTAATGAACATGGCTAGCTGGCATCTGCCTGTGGCCAAGTGGATTCTCAGGGCGGAGGAGAGACAAAAAGGTAACAGCCACTAATAGATGTGGGATATTAACTGAGACTTGCAGCAAGACAAAAGGTTGAAAAGGGCAACAAGAAAGAAAAAAATCCATCAGCATTAGGACTACAACATCTAGCATGGATACCATAAATAACCTGCTCATTAGAGAAAGAGAGACCTGAAGGTGTGTGCCATTGTTTGGAAAAGTAAATGTGTTTTCTCTGTCTGCAAGAAGACTGGATGAGGTACACATAGCCTAACAACACATAAAAGCCAGTGTCATTATCAGAGATGAGAAGGCAGTCACAGCTACACTTGATATAATAGGGACAGATAATTCTCAGGCAACATCACAACTAAAAGGAAAAAAATGTAATGAAATCACTCAAACACTGCAGAGTCATCTTCTCCCAAGATTACCACTATTTGCAGATCTTATCTGCTTCTGGAGAAATAATTGAAGTTCCTGAACACATCACTAAATTCAGGAGGTTAGAAGTTAACCAGTAGTTTAGAAATATATATATATATTTTCAAAATGTAAATAGTATGCCATGAACTAGGTAGCCCCTGTTCATAATGATAAAAAATACAATCAACACCACTAGCTATTCACTTAGGTGGACTTTATACTAAAACCATTTCAGGGGATACCACTGTTTCAAGCGCTAAAAATCAAGACAGGATCATGAAGTGTAACAAAAACAGCATCAAAGAGCTGAGAGAACAGTAAGTAGTCAGAATTTACATGCTTCTGGATGGGGAAAAGACTTATAGTGTAAATGATGATCCTCTAAGGACTCCAGGTTGCTGGTTAAAACAGCAGCAAGGTGGAGTGCAGGTAGCAAGTATGAGGATTTGTGCAGAAAGATTTGCCTTTTAGCAGAAGTGACACCAGAAATTTCATATTTGTTGAGACACAGATGCCACCCTTTGAAATGCTGTAATGTCTCTTCAACAGTTTAATTATAACAACAGATATTCAGACTGCTTTATAAGGGAAATGAGTAAGATTCAAAATAGAGCTCGATACTGGATTTGCTACCTTCACAGAAAGATTCTTAGAGACTTCTTTAAATGGTTCAGTAATAAATAATCTCTGTGCTTCTAAAACCATGGGTGAATTAGTCTTTTCCAGGGTTATGATGGTAAATATAAAATGCAATAGTCTTAGGTTAAA
Organism: Psittacus erithacus; assembly: GCA_009867235.2. Lineage (NCBI taxonomy): Eukaryota > Metazoa > Chordata > Aves > Psittaciformes > Psittacidae > Psittacus > Psittacus erithacus. The sequence goes on from WYDI02000244.1 coordinate 50,681, forward strand.
CTTTCATCTGTCATGCAATTCTCGGTGGAGGGTTATTAAGTTTCAGATGGTAGAGCAAAACAAAAGGTGCCTGAAGTCCTAAAAAAAAAACAGACATGGGAAAAAAAATCAGCTGAATTTTGTACAACATGCACAACTCAAGATGGAAATAGCAAAATTTCTTGACTTGAACAAGTGAAGCACCTCTTCAACACTATATAACTATGCCGAGAAACAGAAGTGCACTGTAGTCAAAACAAAGTTGTCAAGCACTAACAGGTGCACACAGGGGATGGCAGAAATTATTTTTGTGCTAAATATTCCATCTTATTTACAATGTAAATAATAAGCTAGGCCAGTAACAAAGTTGTCAGATTCCCCTGGAGCTGGCTAGTGTTCCAAACAGCTAAACAGGACTATGCGTCTACTCACTAAACAGCTTGGACAAGTGTTCCCAGGAAAGTCACAGACTGGTGTCTCACTATACTATTTCTTAGGAAGCAACTGCAAATCCAGAAGAGGAAGAAATGCTGCATTTCTTCTACAAGTATTGTACAGCCTTGTGAGGCAAAAAAGCCTCCATATAAACCCTGAAAGAGACAAAGATATGAACAGAAGGGAAAAGCGGAATTTGCATTGGGGAAATGTCACTACTTTTATCAATGTGTTTTGCTCCAATTGGAATAGCTCATTCATCACCTTAAGTGCCCTCTCCCAGGCTTCCCTGCAGACATAGAGGGCATCAGGTCCTTGCCAGAAGAGCAGCTGAGGAGGCAGCAATGCTATGTGCACTTAAAAAATATGAGCTAAGATGGTGGTCTAAATCCAAGTAAGCTTGCACCACTCCACTCTCCCTATGCTGAATGCTATATAGAGAGCAATGGCACAGCAACATTGCTTTTAAACTTATTCACCATTGCTTCTTTGTCACAGCCACATTATAAAAGCAGATTCCTGAGGTTTTTTCCTGAGTTGGGAAGGAAAATAATTAAAGGTTGTATTCACTGTTTTTCAGAACTCTTTGCAAAACACCCTCTAACCACCCATACAAATTAAACTCAGAATCGCCCAGAAGCATTTCATCCTTTGTGATTATAAAGTAGCAATCCTGACCTCCAGATTCTAATTTATTTTACTGAAATATTTATTTCTGTCATTAAATGTAGCATTCCAGATTTGGCTTTCTTTGCAACAGAGACTATTCAAAGAGCATGAGCATGATGCACAACTTATTTACTGCAGTCTCTTCATACAAACTGTGAAGGTACAAAGCTGACTACTGGAAGAGTAACAGTATTAACAAATTCCTTTCTAAAGCTTTAGTTTATCATGTTAATGAGTTTAGTAAAACAGAGACAAAAGTCCAGGAGCAAAGTTCCAAAATCAGACTGATTTCATTGGTTCTTAAACCAGTCTCCTAATTAATTAAAAAATAACAGTACCCTTTACCCTGTCCAGAAGCTTTTTACTACCTTGCATAGGATTGCAAAGAGTAAACCCACCTAAATTAATGGATTGACTCCTCGAAACAACTGTCTATAAAATGGAGACATTTGTCTTCATTTTAAGTTTACTATTCACCTGACTAGCTTTTTTTCTTTTACTGCTAAGAAGGAGAAAAAAAACCAAAAAAGGCTCCCATAGTTGCAGAAAAGGATAGGTATAGACAAGGAGAAAACAAGAAGCATCTGCACCAAACCCATTGCTCTGTTGCTGAGCAGTGCATAACAGAGCATGGAGTTGGGATATAAGCCAGCTCACTGTGGGCACACCTACATAAAATCATTTCATGAACCATGAGGAAAAAGATCATTCCTCTTGCCTATCACCAAGCTCTTCCAAAAAAAACTATCCATCATTCATAATTATCCCCTAATGCTTCTCCCATGTGCTATGTACAGAATAAGCCACCACCCTGGTGAGCACTGACTCCTTTTGCTAGGCTTCACTGACTGTGGTATTTCAGACTTGCCCTGCTGAGCAGTAGGATGAGGAAAAGCATCATTTGTAAATGGTATTGTAAAACAAGAATGCAAAAGGGCTGAACCATCCCGGTTTTGAAACAAAGTTTTGAATTGATAGGTACCATTAAGGAGGACAGGATGCAGCACTCAGATGCCACTCATCTGTACAGCCTCCCATTGCTGACCTTTGCAAAGGACAAATCAATACTAAGCAGATACAGTATCTACTATTTCTTCCTGTGTATAAAAGGTCAACCAATTTTCATGTATGTACCAGTTCTAACATAACTATTTTCAGACAGAGAACCACTTAAACCTGGGAGTAAAAGAAAATAAAATCTTATCTTGTGCATAGCACCATTTCAGAACATGTTATAATAAAAAAAAAATTAGACTTGGAATGGAAATCTATTTCATAAGCAATGTAGGATGCTTACAGAGGGAATGTAAAGTTTTACCCTACCATCATGAAATGTTCTCTACAAATACAAAGTAAATGAAATTGCAAACAGCATTTATAAGACTGCTTCCTTAGCAAAATCCAGTATCACCTATGTGTTTTACCACAGAAGCAAATACTTTTTAAAATACTAAACCATTTACATTCATTTTGTATATGCCTGCTGCACCTTTTTTCATTTGTATGCAAAGGCTACAGAGATTATTCTCCTCTTACAGTTCACTTAGATGGCACATTTTGAGAGAGGCCTTTATAGAAATATATGTTTTGGTTCCGTATTTAAACTTGATCCCATTTAGGTCAATGCCAAATCCTTTTAGCTTCAGTGAGAAAATTCTATAATATTCTATGATACATATCGCCACAGTCTAGATGACTGGTCATGAAATCTTAACTGAAATTTTGTGGGTTCTTTTTTAATGTATATTTGAATTCCCAAAATATGCTTAAATTTAGCATATCACAGTACCTAAAAGTTCGAGGATGGACATTAAAACTCTATTAAATTCAACAAAACTGTGTTTAAATGAAAAATGTCCTCTTCTATATCTTAAACACACCACGAACATAAAACAACACTAAAACTTCAGTCTGGCTCTGGTTAGAAGACACTGCTATACAATTTAATATTGTAAAATCTACAAGGACAAAGTTTTAAAATATCCAGAAAGCTAGTATTTTAAAATGCTTCCATATGGGAAAAGGATTATTTAATACTCAGTGTAATGAATTCTTGAGTTGCATTATCTGCAACATCATAAGGAGATACTGCACTGATGTTCTTTAGCTCTATGGAAGTGGAGCAATGGCATTTCCATACATCTGTAAGCAAAGTCATAAAAAGGATCTATAAACTTTTGGTACATACATTTAATACTTTTTAGTAAGTTTTACTACAGTTCTTGCTTCCTCTTCCCAGAATCACTCATGCTTAAGCAGAGATACACACAATGTTAAAAATGTTTCTGCAGCTCATTTCAAGTAAAAAGAAGCAATGTTTATAAGAATAAAATAGTTATTTTACTCTTATTGTACTTCAGCTGGTCAAGAGGTAAGATGCTTTGATTATTGTAATTTCATATGAGATAGACAACATCCATTGACTCAAATATTTAATTATTTATGTTATTTTCTTGCAATTCCATGTTCTAAGAGTCAATTCTGTCTACCAAGCAAATATTAAGGCAAAACCAAATCACACAGCTTTGTACTGTGGAACAGTGTACACTGCCAGACTAGGAAAGTCTATTCTGATGCTACTATCACCAATATTGACTAACATAAATCAGAAATTAAGCTCTGTGTTTGTTTTTAATTAGTTGCCTGTGTGATCTCATCAGAAAATTAAATTAATTTTTATTTAAAAAAAACCCATATTATGTTGTAGTCAAGCACTGGAAAAAGCCATATTTCTAGCTGCAGCCATGTGCCAAAAGCAGATTCATATGCAAGCTATTTGTTTTAAGATTTCTGAAACTAGCCACTGAATTTCCTTTAACTAAGGAAATCCAGTCTATGCACTGTGATGCAGGACAGATACGTCTGTCTCCCTCTCTTGCCATATTGTTTATTTTGATTAGCTGCAACAGCATGGAAATATAGATTTGTAATATACTTTCATTGCCTTTTAGGTAGCTGACTTACTGACTGGTTTTGGGGCATTTTCTTCCTCAATTTTTATGACTATGCCTTTTTGATGACTACGCTTTTAAAATTTTTATTAAGGAATAATGACTGAATTTCTATAGGGATAGATGACAGATTCTTTTATGTACAATACTAAAGGTGTTCATTTGGATGCAGGGGGCTTTTCTCCCTAAAAAGAAAAAAAAACCAAACCAACCAAACAAACAAAAAACTCCTCTGGTTTGATTCTTATCCTCTTACATCCTTCTCTTATAAAAGTCTTAATCTTTTCCAGAGCAGGATCCAAAATAAAACAAGCTGAAGATGTCAGTCCTTTTAGATTAATCTAAGTTACATGGTGAAAGTGTATTTCCTTAATCCCTAAAAATGAAGTACACAGAGTACAATAGTAATTATTCTAGAAACAGCTACACTTTCTAACGTGCCTTCATAAGAAGAAGGATGAAATGGCAACACTGAAATATCACTGAGAGTTAATGGAAGCCAGAATGCCAGTGTTGCATGTGAGCATGCAGGCAGGCTCAGGAGACCCTGCAGGGATTGCTGTACCTGGCTATAAGTGTCTGCTTTTGGAAACAGCTATTCCTTATAGATACTCTCATTTCATTTGGCCCTACATTAATAGGTCATCAGTCTGCAAAGTATATTGAAAGGGTTGCTGAAGAAGTAAAAATAAATAGTTCTCCAGAAAATTGGAGAGGGATGGGGGGTGGGAAGGTGGAAACAGGTCCTAGCCAGCAGCATCTTCCAGCTAGAAATCTTGGGGTTTTTCACACTCTCATAAAAATGCAGTCAGATAAAAAGCAGCAGAAAGGTGTATGACAGATTTTCTTCATTACAACAATGAACATTACAATGCTATAGTTCCATCACTACTGATCTGAATTCTGTAATGTGTTTTGGAGAAATCTTTGCTTTTAAGAAAGACAAGACAAAGAGGAATCCACAACACTTCTTTTCTTGCACAAGGAGTTACATTAAAAGCAGGCAAACAAACTAAAATCATACACATCCTCCAATAAAGACATATTTTATAAAATAGCAAATTAGTTAAAACAACCCCCTAAAACCAATAACAAAATACCTAAGCTGCATATTTCTTCATGGTATCTAATGGCAAGAAGTGTACTTTCAGCATACTCTATCCCAGACTTTCAGGGGAATACCTTATTTAGAGATTCAGTTCACTCCCTTGCCAAACACAGAAGCCCCCACACTCAATTTTACCTTTTCTTTTCTTTTTGCTTTTAGAAATTATGCTAAAATTACATTAAAAAGTACTTTATTACTCCAACAGAAGTACCTGATGTTAAACAATGTACACATTCCCATAAACTTTTTATAAATTCTCACAAGTCATTATAACCTATTTAATTTCATCTGAATTTTAACTATGTCCTTGTATTTAGTTCCACCTTACTATCTTACCATACCATCTTACTAATAATCACTTTTGAGATTGCAACTTCTATATCTTAATTAAAACTGTAGACTTATATTACAGCACTAATTTAACTCCACGACTTTGAGAATTGGGGCATCTGGGAGAAAAAGAACTGACTGTCCAACACTTGATTGTACAAGTACCTTGTGCTTAATAAGTGAGGTGTTTTCTTTAGATGTGATAGATGACCCTCAGAAAATGACATCTCATTAAAGTCATCAAAACAGCACAGGCTAATCAAAAAGAAAACTATGAAGTGCATCATGCAACATCTGAAAGAAAGATTATTCTACCTGTATCGGACATGCTCGATTGTGTCATACGTCAGCTTGCTGCTGATATTCTGACTATGAGGGTTGCCTAGGAGACAACAGAGATATAGAAGTTAATCATTAATCACATTTTCTATTAATTTTTTCTTTTATGAAAGTATTACACCAAGCCAGCCTGAAAAGATTACAAAGATTTAACATCTACTTCACAGCAATGCCCTGAAGCTGCTTTGAGTGGTTAGTCAAGAGAAGGGACATATAACAGAAGAAAGCAGTTATGACAGATCTTGAAACTTCAGCTACTAATACTTAGGTAATTCTCTTAAAAAAACCCCAACACAACTGCATATGCACAAATGTACAAGGAAAAAATATAGACAGAATGCACATTCATAAATATATTTGCACACCAGCTAAGAAGCAATTTAGAAGAGACAGCGTCTGGAGATAATAGATATTCATGGTTGGACACCAGGACTAACCCTGGTGTTTTTAGCATTTGAAATTTAAATAGCTCATGAAAATATAAGTTTTATTGCAAAATTAGTAGCCACTTTACCACAGCTCAGCACAAGCATCTATGAATAATTAAGACAGCACATAAGAACGGCATGAATTTATCTTCTTGAGCAGAAAAGATTGCAGCAATATTGATACAGGCACAGCACACTTTCCTATTAGTAAATGCTCAAAGGACATGCCTAAACAGTTTAGCAAGAGAACAAGAAAAGACAAAAAAAAAAGCTATATTAATACAGTTTCATCAGTAGGCTACAATATTAGCTACTCTCTTGAAAATTTCAAAATCACCCTGCTGAAAGTTATTGAGTGAAGGTGTTGAAAAGAATAAATTTAGAGCTCAAACCCAAAACTAATACTTAGACGTTTCATGTCTGATGTTGCATTTCTGTAATTTCCAATTCAAATATTCTCAATTTAGAAGTGAGAATCTCTCTTACTTACATTACTTTCCCTCATTTGCACATGCAACAGCTAAACTGCAGTCCTTCAAGCCTGAGGATTAGCACCAAGAATAATAAAAAATAAAAAGAGCTGGAAGTCAAACTCCCCCCTCACTCACATCTGTGTCTTTTAAATTAACTCTTTACTATCCTCAGCATATCAGAGATAAAACTGAAAAAAAAAAAAAAAAAAGAAAAGAGATTTGGCCATACTAGAGCCCATATTATCATTTTAGATGAATGCAGTACTAGAAATGATACAGTTTGTTCTCCCATAGCATTATAGGTACTATGCAAATCTGCTCCAAACTGGCAACGCTACTATTTCTTTTTACAAGCACTCGATTCACAAATTAATTTATTTTTCTGCCACAGATTGCACTTATCGTAAGGGTTGAGTCCAATGTTGTTTGAAATAACTAGAACTAGAGCATGAGCATTTCACTTTACAATGACCATAGTGACAGAACATTTATTTTAATAGCACTGACATGCACTTGAATAGAAGATTTTGAATGTAATCGAATCAACGTATCTTGTAACAGAAAAAAACCCTATCCCTATCAAGGACAACATCTATCTCACAGATCCACACTCTGGATCCTGGCCTTCCCAGCATTCAGGAAACAAAAGGGAGGGAAATGGCACGTTGAAAATTAAAACTACCCAGAACTGTCAAATGGCATGCTCAGGTGATAAGCTCAAGTGTGCCAGTGCTTCAGTGAATAATTTTCTTTTAAAACAGTTGTACCTAGTTTCTTAGTGAAGAATCCCTTTGCTCTGGGTATCAGGGAGCACAAGAAAGACACAAATCTAGCAAAAAGGACACATAGCCCATAGATGTAAGACAGTAAGAAGTCTTGATTTCTTCAGTGGGACTACTAACAGAACATACAGTTAATACTGAACAGTATTTTTTTTTTTTTTCTGGTTCAGCATGTATCACTCTGATGTAAATTGCTTCACACAGTTGTCCTGGGTTCAGCAGTAGCAGAGCAGGCTATATGCTTTTCTAATTTACGACTAAGCTTAAACCACGACAACAGTAACAGTATTTCGTAAACAATGGATGCTGCTGCCTTTGTATGAAAGCACATTCAGTGTGTGGTTCTTAGCTCATAGACCCAGAATACCAGGCTGGAAGGGACCACAAGGATCATCTGGTCCAACCTTTTTTTGCAAAAGCTACATAATAATGTTAGAAAGAGATGAAAGGTTTAAGTATAGGATCTGGGGACAAAGTACTTATAGATGGTGCTGAAGTGCCCACATTCACTGCCGCAATAGCTAAATCCACACCTAGATACTACATAATTCTGCAGATATTTTTACTCACTTTTTTAAGTGCAAGATTGCTTTGGCAATACACATCCTTTTTGCAATTATGCACATCAGTCTAACAGTCTGGGAGAGGTATAGCACCTACTCCCTACCTCAATTTGCTTGGAATCTTTTAGCTAAGCTTCCTTCTGTACTAAGCCACAGTATATGCTCCCTGTGATGACTCTCATTGAGAAGGGGGTGGTTCTGGATTCTGGTCCTTTCACAAGAAATCGGTTTTGTTGCATTTTGTGTGAGGAAAAAAAAAAAAAAAAAAGACTGAACAAACAGTTCTCAGAGCTACATTGCATTTGTTTATCCCCAGCAGTGTGCCCTAACCCCTGGGCAGAAATCATGTTCCCTTTGATTTTTCTTATTCACCAATACAGACACGTCCTTGACCACCAAAGAACAAAGCCAGGGGTGACATAAACGAAGTATGACTCCTTTATAAAATCACTGGTCTTCCAAGTAATCTATAGCAGCATTAAAACACCTACAGAAGTACTCTTCCAACAATTCAGGAGGCACAGTTTTGATCTATTTAGATGGAAGCTTGAGAAGACTGATGGGGTACTCTGTTTTGCACTTACCATAAACATTATTTTTGAGGTCATCAGTAAAAGCTTTAAGTAAACTCTCTGGGAAAAGTGCTGAACCAGCATGGTCGAGGTAGGTAATTCCTAAAATAAAAATAAAATTAATAGATTCATTCTTTTTTATATTTAATTCCAATTTTTCTCACAGAATACATTTTGAAGGGCATCATCCAAACACCCCTAGTGCAGTACACCACTCAATAAGTCAATTTCCCTAAACTTCCTGGGGTATGATATTTCTCTTCCTGACCCAGAGGTCTCTACAGCTCTCAAAAAATGTTTCTCAAATACATTCCAGTAGTCAAGAAAGGCACATTTTATTCATTAGCATTAAAGAAAAAAAGAAAAAAAGGATACAATAGAAGCCTGACATTTCAATTGCATCTTTGGAACTTCTAATTAAACCCAAAATATTTTAAGAGGTCCTTCCTTTCATGTTTAGATTACACATTCATTGGAAGAGAAAAATCTTGTTGTTCTGCCTCTACAAGACTAAGGAAGCTAGCATCTTCAGCCATAGTATTTTATTAGTCCTAAGCACTAATTATGAAAATAACTATTGCCATTATGATAATAATTATTATTAATAACAACAACAGTACTGTTGTCTCCTTGATGACAAATGAATCAACTCTCTCAAGAACTGACAAGGCTTAAATCATGCATGAAGCCCACAGACAGGACTAGTTTAAGTTTTGATAGATTTAAATATTTCTTGCCACTCTGCTGCACTTAACATTCAATTCATTTTTAAAATCTCCTTTTATATTATTAAGCTATTGCAAAACTTTTAAATAAATTCTTACTGGAAACAAAAGCTTTCTCATGTTTGGCCATTTTAGATTTCCTAATCTTTAGCAATTATTCTTCCATTTCTCCAGTGTGTTTCATGCCCTTTATTAGTTTTTTCATTTCACTTACCTTAAGTATTTCAACCTATTTCAAATTTTAATAATGATGAATATGATTAAGATTAGAATTTATTAAGTATTTTAAAGGCTTTCCCTTCCCAAAGGGATTTAAAACTGAGTTAAGCTTTAAATGAGAAGCCCTGGCACTTGGAAATACACATTATTATATATTACGCTGCTGTAGCAGTGATTCAGTGGGTAAAAATGTGAGGCAGTGCTAATGATAAAACCAATCATAGCTGAAATGCAGGGGGTTTGAAGGGACAGATGCATACTGCATCATGGCAGGAGACAGACAGAACCCTGTCCAGCACAGCAGCATGTCCTTTGCCAGAAAGGGGACACCAGCAAAGGGACAGCAACTTTTCCTCCATCAGGCCATATGCCCATCAAGGCTGCCCTGAGACCAGGGCCTGCCATGCAGCTAATGGCTTGGCACCAAATGCTTCTGCCGTGAGATGGAGTTGAAGCGGGAGTAACAGCCATGAACACCGACACCGGGGCCCAGCTCAATGACTATAAACAGCTCAGGGTCATTGACTACAGCTGGAAGAGTTGGGAAAGGCAGGCTCAGAGCTGGGAGAGGGAAGAGGCAGCACTGAGCAACAGATAGGGCAGAAAGACTGCTGTACTGGAGGCAATCACCCTGGCCAACGCTCTTTCTCAACAAAGCCTACAGGATGCCATTTGGCTCATTAGCTCTTATGGGCACAAGCACAACTTTGTGATGCTCCTCCAAAGGCAGATAACCACCGGTTTTGGATTCCTCCAGCCTTATGAAAATTGGGACTGGAAGGATCAGTCAATGAGGTTGACAGCATTGACATGATAACACAGCTACAGCATGAGGAAAAACCAAGCACCTGGCTGAGGCTTCTCAAACACAAACCAGTCACTGTCAAGGGGATGGGCACTTTCCATACTGATTGACACTCCTGTGAGGCAATGCGGACTAAGAGATCTTTAGCTAAGGGCTCCCTGAAGTGGTTTTTCAACTTTGATTTTTTACGTAGCTCATTATGAAGGACTATATTGCAGTTCTGTGAAATGGAGGTAAAATAAGCAGCTGGTCATTTTTAAAATTCTTCCTATGGGCATATGACTTCAAAAATATGGGAAGGCATCTGGCTGACGAAGGAAAAAATATTGATTCTTAAACTTTTATTTTATCTTTAATGCTGCTGTTTAATTGGAAACAGAGAACAGATTTTAATGCCCTCTCTCCACTGCCCCCAAAAAAGAAATAGGCTCTCATCATTTGCGACTGTGCTGAAACAAGTATCTTTATTGCTATTGCACTTTTATGCAGTAGGGTTTTTTTTTCTTACTTATTTCAATAAAACTATATTTTCAAAGGAAAGAAAAAAATGTGGCACATGCATAACACTGGCAAAGAACATTAATAACCTTCATTGTGCTTTTCCCCTAGTTTAATAACATTTGCTATTTTAACTTTATTGAATGCATATTAACCAAAGAGATTTGTCAGTATATACAGAATAATACAATTCTCCCTGGTTCACTGTAGTATTTAGTATATAGGCTGTCAGCAATATGAAATTATACTGTTTGCGGGAAGTAACAGGAGAAAGAAAATATAATATGATCTACCAAGAAAATTAAAATGAAATATCCATCAGGACGTCATTTCATTGCTCAGGGAAAATGTAAAATTAACTTTTAGTTTAATTTACATACCATTATGTTTGGAGTATGTAACTGACTTCATTGATCTAATAATATACCAACTATTTGATAAAATCACATTTAAGAAGCAGGTTTTTTTATAGGAGTATCGAAAATCATTCAGTGTGTCAGCATTAGTTAGGGAAAGTTATTCAACAAGAGTATTGGTTCATAAGCTGTAATATTCATATGCTAATATTCATGCAGATTAATTTTACATGGAGAACTCTTTGGGAACCAACGCAGGCCAGTCTGTGTTGCTGAAGAAAGCCGCAGCCCAGCTTTCTGTTCTCTTTCTGTGCTACAACTCACCTCTTCATAAAGCATCTGCCATCTCTGTGTGGCTGCCTTGGCTCTTGGTAAATCATGAGTGCATGTGCGCATAGAGCCTTAGATATGCCAGGGGACCATTCAGTTTAACTCAACATTTCTATCTCTTAATGAAAAAAGATAATGATAATTTAATTTGGAGCATTTTAAAATCAGAGTTTAAGACCAGGAGAGAACACTCAACTGTACATAGTCTGACTGCCTGCAAAACATGCAAAGCAAAAAGAAACTATCAGGAAAATAAAAGAAACTACTATCTTTTGGAGCTGAAATACTTGCTTCTGACAAAACCACACTTTCGTAAAAGGTGACTCCACCTGACTTTGAAGAAATTTGAAGACATCATTGGTGAGCTGAAAGTAGAACAAGGTGGTTACATCCTCATTAAATCTTTTAGTAATTATTAAGCTATTTATATGCCTACCATCAAGAGGATTGTCTAGACGGGGAGGAGTACAGAGGGGCCATGGAAGCACTTCCTACAACGGCCTTACAGCACATGAGATTAAGCTTTCTCCTCCTTCACACCCTATCTGTAAACATATGCAGTCTGGTTGATTACAGGCCGACAGTTTCCTTGCCAAAAGCTTCATAAGAAAAAATGAAAAATGCAGTTTACAAGGCAACAACCATACAGTGTTATGAATTTTGATTGGAGGATATAATTGCAATTCAGTAGGATAATATCACAATATTACTTGGAAAGCAGATACAGCCAATGCCCTGGGGAGATAGTATATGTCTTAAGTACAGCAATATTAACAAAACCCGTATGAAATAGATTGTATGAAAACAAGTTGAAGGCAAAATAAAGTATTATCTGTCACAAGATAAATATGAGATTTTCATACACCAGAACTCTACAAGCAACAGAACAACTAAGTGACAAAATAGGGAGAAGAGGAGTCTACAGAGGTTGTAAACAAGTGTGATATCATTTGGGCAAGCAGTGAAGTTTTAACAGGTAGTATCACATCAGGAACCTCTGATCATTTCAGTCATGTAAGTCAGATACCCTTTATAGAGGCAGCTCCCTCTTTCCATCGACTGCATAAGAACTTAGCTACTCCCAGAGATGCTCTTAAATTAAATGTCAAAAATAGCTTTGGCTATGTAATACATATAACCTCTGTAAAAGTGCCTGAAATCTCAGAATGATGGGCCCATGATATGCCCACACACTGGACAGACAGCAGACAGATAAAGATTCTGGTTCTGTAAGCCCATTGATTAAGTACATTGAAAGAAAAAAAAAATCCTGATAATATGGCTTGAGATTTACTTTTATTGGATATTTTCTGGATTAAACATCTAGTGAATATTGTTATCTGTACTTTCAGTTCCTGTTTGGCATCAGCTTAGACAAAAGGTATCTAAACCAGAGTATGTTTTATATAATAATGCGCCTCTCACCTAAACATTCCTGCTCTGCTAGACAAGATTTCCCTTGCTTAGGGCCAAGGAACTCTTCAAATGACCAAAGAAGCATAGGCATGGACAAGGCCACAATGTCCAAGCCTAAACAGTTACCATGCAGTTAAGGAGACACTGTTCCTCAGCATGATTTAACTTTGTTGCTACAGGCCTGGCGAGTAATGCAGCCATCAGCTTGCAGCTATGGGGCGCATTCTGCTTCCCACTGTCAGTCCACTGAGCTCATTAATTGAAGTACTCACAGCTTGACCAGACTGCCAAATGCTGATCCATACTGGACTGTGAACAACCTGGATAATGGTATTAATATTTTTAGGGCCACTAACAAGTTACTGAGTTCTGTGGGAAACTGGTATTTAATTAATGCATTTTAGTGTTTAACTTGAAGGACTGATTACAAAAAGCAAAGCATGAAATGTGCAATTACATTTATCCATAATAAGTTTCCATTATTTCTTCCACATGCAGTTAGCTTCCATTATTTGCTCTCATTGCATTATTACCTACAGCAAAGCCAACAGAACATTGAAACAGTTTACAGTCAATACCATATACCATCTTTGTTTGCTGTACTCAGCAGGGCCATACTGACGCCACAAAAGCTGTTTAGGTGGCTAGGGTTATTCCAAAAAGCATTCGCACTATTTTAGGAACATAAGCCCCTACTCACAGTTCACAGTTTACAGCTTGCTGATATTGAGGCCTAGGTGAGTGCAAAAGAAAGCAGGATTTCACATTTATTAAGAAGTTACATCCAAACCTATGAAATGTATCTTTCACAGCTACGAAAATAAAATTGCATGCCTTCAAATTTCTTCACTTGAAAGCTCCTGTGCTAAATGAAACCACAGTAAAGAGATCAATCAGCATCCACATTTGTCCTTTTGGCATACCTGTAGGACATAGCTTTATTCAGCACCCACTTTTTGCTTACTGGGTCGTGATTAAATACTAACTATAGTCATTGATGCTATTTCCACAGATACTAACGGGTTGTGTGAGACCAGCTGATGCCTCACTTGTAGGCATGGACCAGAGGTACCTCAGCTACATGTGAATAACGTACTGCAGCCTACTGTCTCATCTCCTTTGGAGGAAATATAAATCACAAGTGATTCATATTTATGCAAGTCTCTAAACAACTGTAACTCACCCAAACTGAAACTAGCTTTCATACCTCCCTAGTGAAGACACTACCATCTTTCAGTTTCCTTTTTTTTTTCTTTTTCTCTGATGCAAATAATCAAATGAAAGATGACTTGAAAGACAACATTTTCCCTGTTCTTCTATAACTGGAAAGTGCTTTTGTTGATTTTGTTGAAGCTTTCACAGAAACATTTGCTTTTGAGAAGGAAATAGGTACTCAGAATTTCCACTGGAGAGGAAAACATGATGGCAAAAGGTGAAGTTTAAGGAATCTTAATAATAATTGTTCATAATAGCAGTCAGTAGCTAAACATTCTAGTAGAATTTTTCTGCTCTACTTTTCTTCCTATTCTTCCTACAAAACAGCCACAGGCTTACAACAACATACCACGATAACATTTGAAACTGACTTTTCCATTCAGCTCTATTTCTTGCTCTGTGACCTGAATTAATTGGATTTATATAAAATCTAGGACAAATTAGTGCCCCTAAATATTCACTGCAAAATACATCAAATGAAATGTGCAGTGATGTATTGGAAACATTTTAAATTATTTTATGGGTTTCCAAAAACACTAACAGAAGACAAACTAAGTTCAAAATAAAAGAAAACCAAAAAGTAACCCTTTTCTTCTCCCCTTTCCCTTAAAACTCATTTTGCTACACAGAAATACTCAAATCACTATGAGCTTCTGGGAGCTAGAGGCTTGGGTTCAACATGCAACCATAGCAATATTTAAACACCTGCATGAGAACTGGTAAATGCAACAAATACTGAATGACAGACAGCAAAAAGTCAGTTAACCCAACTGTTGAGGCCCTACAGAAGTACTTCCCAACCATCATTTCTTCCTGATGACAAGAGGTGCAATGCCTTGTTTGGCAAACGCAACAGTACCTCCCTCTGCTGGCTTTTTCTGGCAAAGAGGCTGCTACTGCAAACCAGTAGTAGTTATTTTCTAGTGGAGCTTCTTCACACAAGGTTCCCCACAGACAAATACTTAATTTACTGATAGCATCCAGCAAACAGTCCACTGCCAGGAACAGATAGTGAAGATCAATTTCAGGGATATACAACAAATAAAAGTTTCCCTTCAGCATGAATTTGGACTATCTGTCAGAAACAAACATATAAAACCAACTAAACACATTGCCAGTAGAAATTGTATGTAAATTCAAAGACTGTGAAATGAAGAGTGTGAGGACCACTGGCCAAAACCCCGCTCTTGTAAGATGAGAGGTCTGAGAAGATTATCCTGGCCCACAGTGGGCTGTCCTTTGCTACAACTGGTAAATACACTCATCAACCAATCTATGTATGGTGGGAATTTAATTTTAATGACACAAGAAGTAGTGAGATTTTATTAGGGAGATAGTAAGCATTCATGAAAACCGAGGTATAGGCTTTTCCAGTGCATATGTATTGGGTTAATCTAAACATTATTCCACCATAAAATCTTTTGGCACTAATTCCCCACACAGCAAGCCAGTTTAACTTTTACTTTGTAGTAACTTGATCCAAAGCTGTTACCACAAGTGAAACTTATTCAACTATAAACAGACCTGTCTATATGATAAGATTATGCTCAATTGCTTTATCTTTACTAAAGTTCACAGACTGTATTAGATATAAACCCATCAATGACACAACTCACTAAATAAATTTATTTCTTATTTGGGGGCTTTTTAAAAATGAGAATTATTTGGTAAATTTTTTCAGGACTGACTGTAATTTCCTAATACCTCCACAAACAGTGTAATACTGCAGTACAAAAAAAGAAAAAAGTCTCAGTCAAAAGAAAAAAAAAATCTAACAGACACAAACAGGCTTATATCAATAAATTAATAGGAAGGTAATTATACATTGGTGTAAAAGTTCTGTTAATACCCTATTATATTTGACCTAAATTAATAAAAAAGCTTTTTTTCCCTTTATTAAGTGTTTTCCCAAGCATAAATTCAAAGTCTTTAACAGACATTTCCAAGAATGTGCTAAGAATGAAAAAGTACGTTTAACAAAAAATAATGTTATAGCAAACCACAGTTTTTAATTCTGGAACAGTATGACAACTGCAGAGATCTGTTAACTAGTTCTGACAAAAGTAAGAAAATACCAGCTTCCTAATGACTAGGCCTGAACGCAGCAGTATGTGAGAGTAACCCTACCCCTAACCTTAACCCTAACACATTTCTGCTTTTAACAGGAATAGCAGCATGTAGCTTTTAGCTACTGCATTTTTTTTTAACTTCTCTGATGTCCAGCATGTTAAAGCTTCTAAAAGAAAACTAAAAATCACTTGTGCTGTTGGCACAAGCACATAGTTAATGTCCCTCCTGCTAAAGAACTGTCAGTATGAGGCACATACTGACAGTTGGAGTCAGTTTGCTCTTTGAATTTGAATTTGGACAACAAAAAACTACTGCTGGATACTGCTGTACAACTGTTTAGGAGGAGGAGTTTGTCGCTCTTTAAGAGAAGTTACCTTATGTTGGGTACAGACGTTAGCATTTCAGAGATCAGGTTCTCTGACATCTGAAGGGCTGCAGTGGGACAAAAAAAAGCCTTTTCCAAGGTCCAGTGAATCAAAAGGAACCCAAGCCAAGTCTGTTTGAGTTCCCAGCTGTACTACAGTGAATAACCAGAGCAAAACTATGCCTTCAGGTCACAGAGACCTCACCTCTGAGGAAGAGAAGAAAGCTCCATTCAAACATAAGAACATGCATCAAGGTCTGATTCAAAGCCTTTGAATTAATTATGAGGCCCTGCTGAACTCTGTATGAGTTATACCATTAACAAATCCACTATAATCAGCACTTCCTAAACATACAGCAATGATTACCTTTTTGATTCCAGGCCATATTAAAGCCATGAGTTATGATCTGCACAGAAGCTTAAATGATCTTTGAAACTAGTGAAATACTTCTTTTTTGAATAAGAAATGCCAGGCCTCTCATATTGCTATCTCCTCAAACAATGTCTACAACACATCTTCAGTCTCTGGGTTATGCACATATCCTCTTGAAGTCCAGGTATCAATTAAAGGAGTGCAACATTTTAAATAATTTATTAACATTTTATTATTTCATAAATAATAAGAATATTTAATAAGAATAAAAAATAATGCTATTTTTAATAATTTTAAAATTTACAAAAGGAGTAGGAGGGTTATAATAACAGAAGCAATAGCAATGGAATCTCAAAATGACATAAATTAGCTCACTAGAGTCAGTTACATCAAAGAAAGAATTGCTTTAGAAGTGCATCCAGGTGACTGTTTCCTCCAAGCATATATTATACACCTTTATTTATAAATATGCACAAATATGCCTGTGTATGTAGTACTGGGATGGGTATATAAATACATGTATGTAAGTATCTCCTTAAGAGGATAATTAGTATTTTCATGTTGCTTCTTGTAGCAGAACATAAGAAAAGCAGATGTGAATCTGAAGACTAGCCTTACAGCTCTTTTCAACTTTCTCTTCTCTACCACTTCTTTAACTGTATATTTTGGTATTTTTGGCAAAGTGATAACCTAGAAGTCATCACATCTGCTTTCAGCCTCATTTAAATTAACATCTCAAAATTAACATCTACGGAACAGCATCAACACTCAACAAAAACAATACAAACTTTTGGTAACGTACCAAAGTTGTGGGTTTTCATCAAGGCTTGGTTTCTTTTGTTAAAGATACTTCATCTTACGTGCCCTTTCCCTCCAACCCAAATAGGACAGACCAAAAAAAAAAGGTATCTAAAATATCTATGTTAACCACAGTGACTGGTGGGTATCTTAGAAGACAGTTAGGCAAGCTTCTAACTTGAATAAATTTGCATTCACTAAAGAATTCCAGTACAGGCAACTGACTTCTAATGCTGAGTTCAATGCAAGTCCATTCAGTCAACTACTGTTCCCCTTTGCAACTTAACTTGGTTAATGAGGATGCTTTGTGTTTAAATAAAAGTAAGATTTGAGGCACCTGTGAAGTTAATCCAATTTATGTTAGTACTAAGAGAATACAAATATAGGAGCATCATAAATCCAATAAAAGACCGACACTACTGATATAAATGAATGGAATTTCATGTTTGAGATTCCAGTGGATGCTTTTGCCTACAAAAATGGGTCTCTGCAGTTGCTCCATTTTTTTTTTTTCTCATAGACCCAGCAATGAAGCAATTACAACTTTATCCTGATTTTGTATCCATACACCAAAAGAACATTTTGCTGCACTTCACTAAATCAAAGGTATAATTCCTCTCAATTAAAGGGCTTCTTTCAATACTAATGACACTAGAAACGAAAGAGAATTAGATTTTCAACATAAATTATTCAAAGTACTAAATACAAATGACCTCATTAACACTAGACTAGCTTTGAGAATGAATAAAAAAGATGGTGTATGGAAAAACAAATATTTCAGTTTTCCTAATCTCTGAACTCTGAGCTTAAAAACCACAACTCTGTCACAATACCAGCTATTGCATTTTGTCTCAATGCAGATGAGAAAATGTTATGTACTTAACAATCAAGGTCTTCCCCCACAAATTGTATAGTCTTGCCACATTTTAATAAATGACAAAACCAGACACAACATTCATACAACATATCTTACTCAGTTTGTAACACAAGATACTTTTAAATACTATCTAGATAAACCCACACATAGGATATTCTGCCTCCAGAACTTACTACAGGATTGGATACTGAGTTTGAGTACCAGTTTCATATCCGGAGCCTCCATAATTATTATAACCACACTGAAGTGCTGGAGTTGTAAGAGTTCCCCACCCATGATAAAGCTTGGTCGTTCTCTATAGACTACTTCTCCCAGCACTGTACAAAACACAAGATTGTTGAATATACCTATTCTTGCATGGGCAAAAGATGACAGGTGGCAAGTTGAGAGTTATGCAAGCTAAGAAATTCGGGAATTGAATCTGTAGCACAAAGTGAGGATGGAGAGGAATTGTGAGGTGAACATTATTTGTGGCAATGAGTGATCAAATTAATAACAGTATTATTATAAATGGAAAACAGTAATTTGCTAATATTCATCATGCAGGTTTCATGTGAGATGACTGCTTTGAGGAAGTTTGTTTCCAGAAAGCGAGCATTCCTCAACATTCTGTATAAATACCAGATACTGGGTACTTTTCCTCCACAGAAAGGCAGGAAAAAATGATAAAGTGAACCTCATGAGATCAATTATCCATACTGTGGGCAGATTTCCCAGTCCCCTTGCTTCCCCCCTCCCCAGGAGCAAACTGCAGCCTTTCCTTTTCCAGCTTCTGCTGACAGAGGGATAGAAGAAAGGCATTAAGTGTAAATTTTTCCCCATGCCCATACCACGCTCTTTTTCTGCCTACCCTCCTTCCAATTTGAAACACTTTTATTTCCTTCTGCTAAGAAAGATGACTGTTAAACACTTTATGTTCTCACCACAGTGAGACTAAAATTCCTGGATTTATATATAAAATCCCATTTATTTATATTTATTTACATTTTTATATATACCCACTGTAATGACTGTTCAGTAGAAAGACAGTAAGAAACAATCAGTTTTGATAGGAATAGGCTCTTCCTTATATGACTTTTTTCTCTAGTGTTTCATTTTTTCGCATAGTACATTCCTGTCTACAAGCTGGAAACTCTAACCAATATCTATCCAGAGATTATATACATTCAACTAGACTGCTGCTTTCTTCTGAGTTATTCCACAAGGAACACATAGTGCAGTAAAGTACATTCAGTGCATGCAACGTTGTCTGTAACTCATTTACATTAAAAGCTCAAACAGTAAACTTTCTCTTCTGCATTCAGATATTTCTGAATACAGGGAAATTAAATCTACAGCCAAAAAAGAAAAAAGGAGATGCATAATGACTACAAAGATCACAAGTCATCTTGACAGATTATTTAAAAAAAATAGTATAAAAATAATCTCTTATCCTAAAAGAAAAAACAAGAGAGCTCCCATGTCCCACCCCTCATATCTGGAAGCTTTTCATAACTATATTACAAATACCAATTTTACTCATTTGAGAAATTCTCATGCTGTTTCAATCCAACTCATGTAAGAACCTGGATAATTTTTAAAGACAGAATAGGTTATTAAGAAACAAAAAAATTAGCAGGCATTTGAAAAAGTGGCAACTAGCCAAAGACAGGTTTTCCCCTTAACTTCCTAAAGACCACTCATTATAAATAGTTCTACATATAACAGTGAAATACAAAAACTGAAAAAGAATTGAAAATTAACTGTTATTTGATTAGTTTAGCACATAATCACATTTCCACCACTAGAATGGAAGGAAACTGAAGCAGAAGTGACTGACAATGGATAGACAATGGATGCATCCACAAGATATTAAATGTTCAGATTTGAAGATCTGATCAGACACTTTTGGAAACATGACAGCTGTCATAAGATTATTTGGTACTGCTTCCCCCACTTCAGCGGCACAGAAGTTTATCCAGGAAGCTCTGCAGTGTAATCCTCACACCACTTTACAAGTACACCTATCTTTCTCTGTACTTGCAGAAATGGAAGAAAAACTGATTAAAGTTCTAATGGTAACAGCTATTTAATCTCTCAGGAGCTGTCACGCTCAGTGATGCAAAGCTCAGAGAATTGACTGAGCTCCTCCAAACAAGCATTACACACTGAACTTTGCAACAGGCCACACATTCAAAGGAACAGAGGTTTTCATAATTATTCTTTAATGGGTAGCTTCAGCCCCCATGAGCTACCAAGTTGGTTTTGCCTTTCATTAGAGCAAATCAGAATATAAATATTCCAATAAAAGCAGGTGGTTTTAAATTTGACATTTGGGTGGCAGGCAGGGGAAGGTTTCTTCTAACTCTTGAAAAATACCAGCTGGAAAGGAAACTCAGTAAAAAAAAAAATCACTGCAACTCACTAGGATTTACAGTTATTCATCAATCTCAAAGTATTCAACTTCATACTATTACAGACTTCTAAGAATAACCTAGAGGGTGAGTTATAAGAGGGAGAAATAGATGGCTTCAGCCCTCAGAGAGCATTTCATTGGACTAGACCCACCCTCTGGGCAAACTGATATTGAAAACCAGCAGGTGGAGGGAGGGTTTGTTTTTATATAGCCTACAACTCAAGGGAGGTTCCTATGGTGCCACAAGAAGGCTTTGTCTTCTATCCCTACATCTCCCCCAGCAGATCAGATGAAGCCGGGGCCACAGCAGCCCTCACTAGAGGATAGTCCTGGATGCACAGCCCTGTGGCGCAGTAATGCTTTCTGCACTCTGCAGATGAGCTTCACCAAGCCTGGACATAAGGCAGCTCCTAACAAAATCATCATTACTTCTTTCCTCACTCCCAGAACTCTGGTTTCTTTCCAAGCAGTAGTTTATACCCAAAGATCACACTAAATTCTATTCTCTAACCCAAACCCCTAGGCTTCTACAGAAAAATTGAAAGTTTAAAAGTAAACTTGACAATGAGCTATGAAAGTTATTATTGAAATAGCTGTCTGTGACATGAAAAAGGAATATTAAAGAAGCTTACTCTTTGTCTCAGACATCTGCCTCCTTTCCCTTCCTCATACCACACATCTTCCTTCAGCTCAGCGTTTTATAGACATTGGAGAGGCTTTAAAGAATGCGATTGAAGTAAGAATCTCAATCCATGATCAACTGTTTTCAAGGAAAACATTTCAAAGTATCAAATCCTAAATTGCAGTTATGATTAAAAAAAAAAAAAGAAAAAAAAAGGCTACTTCCAAAGGAAGAGATTTCCTTTATGCTGGAATTACAGTTGCAGTGGTTTGTTCGTAGGAGAATCACTTCAATGCACAGTATACTTTCCACACTAGAGCCATTAAATTGGTATGAGTACATCAATAGCTGCTATTCTAATTAATGAAAAGCTGAATTTCCACAGAAATCCAAAATTAGAGCCTTTCTTCTGGGTTCACTCTGCAAAAGAAAAACAAATTATTAATTTTTTAATTGCTTAGAGAAGTTATTCTGTTACTCAGGAACGGACCCTGAAGGACAAAGAGCAGATAAAACTGCTAGTGCCATGACTATTTTGTCAAATTCCACTTCAGAAAAGTTTCACCTGAGCATGAATCTGGAATATTTTCACTAAACTCTTCAATTCATTTCCCCCCAAAACCAACAGATTTATAGCTATGGTTTCAACAAAACCTGTATCAAAGACAGTTTCTGAGAAGTAGGGAGAGTGGGAGCAGAGAGGACAGAGAGAGCAAATTAATACGGCTTTTCAGGACATTTATGTACACAGCAAGTAATTTTCCCATTACAAGTGTCATAGTTTTTCTCCCTTCCTTCTATATTTCTGCTTTTGGTGAGTCTGAAGAGATAATAAGACAGTTCACTGATCAAACATTAACTGGAGAGTTAACAATCTTTAAAACAGAAGGCTTAAATTCATAACCAGTAAAAAAACATGGCAAGGTGTGGCAGGATGACCCTGGCTGGATGCCAGGCGCCCCCCAAAGTGTCTCTATCACTCCCCTGCTCAGCTGGACAAGGGAGAGAACATGTAACAAAGGGCTTACAGGTCAAGGTAAGAATAGGAAGGGATCACTCACCAATTGCCATCACAGGCAAAACAGACTCAACTCAGGGAAATTAGTTTAATTTATTGCCAAATCAAATTGGAGTAGGAGAAATAAAACCAAATCTCAAAAACACCTTCCCTCCCTCTCCCCCAGTCCTCTCTTCTTCCCAGGCTTAACTTCACTCCTGAGTTCAACACTTCCCCCCCTCCAGCATCACAGGGGTACAGGAAATGGGAGTTGTGGTCAGTTCACCCCACATTGTCTCTGCCGCTCCTTCCTCCTCAGGGGAGGACCCCTTACACTCTTCCTCTGCTCCAGTTAACTTCTAATAAATTTAAATGGTATATGTTTTTCTTCGCTTATACAACTATTACATTATTTCCTTTTTAGAAGTGCAACCAGTCATCCTGCATTTGTACTATTAAGCATTTCTACTAAGGGCAGCATTGTAGCTGTCGCTAAACATCTAAGCTAAGGTATTAAAGAGGACAATTATCATATTGCTACACCTCATGACCACTTTCCACAATATGTTACTTCTCAGGTATTCACATTCTTAAAGGAATGCATTTAAAAGCTGTTATCACTAATCAAGTGTTTTGTTTCTTCGTGAACACAAATTCTATGATTATGTAAAAATGGAGTGCAATAATCTATGTACAGTTTTGTTTGAAGATCAGTTTGGCCAGCTTCCTAGCAACTCAATGCTAGCAAGTTCATGTGCAGGAGAAAGTAGCATGTCAACCGGTGGCCAAGGCTCTTTTTTATGCAGTCTTTAATTATACTGCATTCAGTCCATTGGGTAAGGAGTTCTTGCAGGTTAATCACTTCTATTTATCTGCTTTTATCCAGTCTCATGAGAAGGCAACATGCATTATCAAAGCAAATTGTCCATCACAACTGAGATCAGACAGGGTATTAAGAGGAGTCTTCCATTTTGCTCACTGGGTTTACACATTCCTAAATTAATTAAACCTGTAAGAAACATTTTCCTTGCATGTGGTGAATCAAAGACAATGACAGATATTTAAAAAGTTGCATACTGCCAGAGCAGCTGAGTAACATTTTGTTTTGTGAAAATTCTAATTGTTTACATTACAATAAATTAGAGGCAGATACACAAATAATAAAAATGTGACTCCCAGTCACATGTTTAATAAGTTACTTGATAACTTACACTCCTTAACAAGTTACTTGGGAAATGAATGGCACAGCAGATGAACAGTGTATTTTACTCAACAGCAATACAAAGTCCCTTTTTCCTAAAGAAAGGCAACATATGTTCGTACCCATTACTGATACTGTCAGTTCCAAACTATTGAATTATGACATATTTAATGCACTGTTGGCATGCACATAAAAATGTGAAAATCCTGAGCTCCAATGTCTTCTTCAGGAAAAAATTACAGGACAAACTTTCTGATGATAATGTAACTTCACCTGTCCTGCTCATAAGTTTGTAAAGAACAGTGATATTTGGTGTTTAACTGTACATTAACAAAATAAATTCACACAACATTAATTCAATTAATGAATATTTGCTCTAATGAGCTTTCTGTTATCTTTCCAAATTTTAATTTAGGACATCATTCTGCATATTGCCAGAGGAAGTAAGTTTAGTTGTGCAATTGTCCTTCATCAGCTAACCATGTCACCAAAAGATCACATTCTTGGGTATCTCCCTCTTTTAAGAAGACCATAAGTGACAAAAAATCCTGTCCAGTCATGTTTTTAGCTTTCTTTCAAAAGCATTTTAGATCCTGTTACTCCAGGGAATAATCTGAATGAGCACAGATACTACATCTTTTTCACTTCTCTTGTAAAAGGCATATTCCCCTGGCTATTACAAGAAAGGAGTGAGTCAGTACAATCCTAAAAGCGCAAAGGGGAAATAAAATAGTGGGGAAAGATTTATCTCTCATAGACAAGTCTCCCCATTTTATATGGGCACTTCACATACCAGGATAAAAATGTGCCTTAACACTATCCTACATGACACACTCACAGCAGCTGCCTGCCTGGGGCCACATCACAGAAACAGAATCATTAGGGTTGGAAGGGACCTCTGTAGATCATCCTGTCACATCATAGGCACCTGGCAGTCCATTGCTTCTCTACAGCAGAACAGAAGGTGAAGGGGAAAATGGCATCACAGCACTGGGTCTGTCTGGGCTGCCATGAATATTGCCAGGAGTGTTAACAACTTGCTTCATTAGCAATGAAACTAATTAAGTGTGACTTTTTACTCCTACGTGGCCTGTCTTTATGCCTCTCTGCCCTACTATACCCATGTTTTCTCATAACTCTGGCATCCCTTTCCCACACCTTCAGTTCTTGATATTACTTTTTTCATAATACCTGTAAAAAAATCACATCTCCCCCTAACAAACACTACAGGAACTAGCCTGTGGTTCTCAAAATGCAGACATGGTAACACTATCAGCATGATTAAATTTGGAAGAGAAAAAAAAATACACCCAGCTGATATATCCCTATGAAGATGTCATTTATTTATTTAATTTTAGTTCTGTTTTTAGATTAGGGGAAGTATAAAAATTAAAAACAAACAAGCAAAACCAAACAACAACAACAAACCATAACCAAGCCCAAAACAAACAAACTGGACCTTACTAGCATTTTAGTGTCACATAAAGAAGAACACCTGCATTGATGGCTTGGGCTAAGACAACCTATTATAAAAAGCCTAAGACGTTTGGCTGCTCACCATCCTACTCCCTAAGTATCATCTGTGAGTTAAACATCCCACTAACCTCCTGCTCTGCAAATATATCGTGCTGTCTAGCCATTATCAGCCTCTCATATCAGTGCTTTTCATTATGCAGCCCTCCGCAGTACGGTCTTCCCGAGTTCAATGAGTCTTTTCACACCCAAATGATGCCTCTGCAGCATCTCTCCGATACCATGCATGCAATGAATCAAGCTGATCAGAAAAACCAGACTTCTCACCTCTCTGTCTTTTTGTCCTTAAACTGAGAGTACCCTTGAATTCTGGTGAGCCGATCAGATATGGGAACTGCTACCATAACATATAATGGAAATTTCAAGAGCTTCATAGGGCATGTTCTGATGCTGCAGAGGAAATTCCAGTATATGTGCAGGGAAACAAGAAGCAGATCACATCTGTCTGAAAATGTACATCTTTAATGAATAAAATTATATTTCATATTAAAAAACCCAAGCCAAACCAAGTCAGATATATATCGTAAGAAAAGATACAGAAAAAGCTGGAGAAGAAATCAATACACATTTCACATAAAGCAACATCATAGCAACAGAGAACAAACAGGAGAATCTAAGAGTAAGCAAAGGTGATAGAAGGAAGACAGCACCACTGATGCAGTATTCTGTAGGAACAAGATTTCGGTCCGTTTCCAATTTTTGAGTAAGAGAGAAAAAAGCATCTTGTGCTTTTCTAAATAAAATATTTGCCTGCCTCAATACTTTCATACACTAATACACTTCTTGTGCAGACATTAATTTTAAAAATAATGTATCTTTTACTTAAAGATGCAATTTTTTTTTTTAATGGGTGGCTGATATCCTGCAGCATCTATGGAGTTCCATAAAGTTTCTTTCCAAATCTAACTTTTTTTTTCTTTTTAATATCTACATACTGATTTAAAAAAATCTAATGTCTACAGATGACTATTTCCTGTTGTAAGAACCTTGTCCCACCTATCAACTATTTCTAAGATACACCTGAAAATTATAAGTTTGTCAACAGTATCATGTTTATAGGGCTTAGTACTTTGCTTTTTTGCCCAATATTTCTGTATTCAAGACAGTGTTTTAAATGTCTTGCCCTTTGTGACACAGGTGATTTCAGAGCCAGTGTAATGGTGCAGTGAACATCTTTATATGGGTACTACAACACCAAATCTGAAGTTAGAAATAAATTATATATTACTCTTAGTAATACAACCCAAGAAAGAAGAGACAGTACCTTTATCTTTCAGGGATTTTTTTTTAACCCCTGTAATTAAACTTTAAAGTAACTAATACTTTATTCAGTGCTGAAATATTACAATGACAATATCATTGACTACTCTTCCATAAGAGCTATGACCAATACGAAAGATCATCTAGCTCTGAGTGATCACTTGAAAGGTCAGTCCTGCATAGAGAAGACCACTGACTGCCTTTTGAACCCTAAAATACAAGGTAGGAAATTTCTTAACAGTAGTAACTGTTAAGCAACCTAAACAGTTACTTGTATGTAACTTTAACAGTTATTTCTAAAAAGGCAGAGAAAAACATCTGAAACTATCCTGCAGTTGATGTTAACTGCGTTTGGTACTAAATCCACTTTATGTCCCACACACATTTCCTTTTTAATATCAATTCTTTCTATAATAGCTTATTTAGATAAGTACTGCTGGCTTGAAATTGACAGGAAGCATTAAGGCTTTAAATGAGCATATATATTGGTTTTTGCAAAGCAATTGTCATATGGTTATGCAGTTACACTTTCCATACCACAGCTTCTTCTTATGATACCTTCTCCACACACTAAATGCATCTTCCTAGATGTCTTCTAGGATTTTAAACTGTCCACCAGCAGCCTACTTCAATAAATATAATTTCTTTTGCTTCCTTTTCCCCCAAGTAAAAATAATATTAAAAAAATGTTTCATAAAATGAAATTATGTTGCAACAGAGGGGCTACAGAAGACAGGAGCAGGTTACCAGCCAGAGATCTCAAAGTGGTAGACAGGAGCTCTCAGCTTTAGACACCAAAATGAGAGGTTTAGAAAATTTCGCCTCTGTTCATGATGAGCCAGGGATGAGGTAACTCAGTAAGACTTAATCTCTAGCACTACTAGCAGTTCTCCTAGGTACCCAGAATCTTCCAAAGGGACAACAAAAGCAGCCTCGCCCTTCCCCTACACATTGCATTTATTTCCTTTGCATAGGAGATGTAAGCACTGGATTACCATATGAAATATCTGCAAGTGGGTGAAATCATTTTATCTTTCCAGGAAATGCTGCCGCTTTCAGGACTGTAGCTGCCTAGCTTAATTCTGCCAGCAATGGATGGGAAGGCTTTAGAGAACTCACAATCAAGTATTGCATCTGACCATAAAACAGCACATGCCTTACTTCTCGTTCAGCATAGACCTTAGACAACAATCAATCAAAATAAGCTTATCCTTCATTATCAAATTGTTTTGTAAATAGCATGATGAGACTAATATTGCTAAGCTGCTCAAAGAATAGTATTGCTCAAAGAACCTAAATATGAAAGGTTTTACTGAACACATTCACTTAATTTTCAAGAAAAAGGAAAAATAGATTAAAAATAAAAGCTTCATCTACAGGTAAAAATAATTAATAATTAGGAAATCAGCAGAAGATAACATAAACAAGCAGAAGTAGAATACAGCTACCAGATCAAACAGCACAGTCTTAAAAAAATGCAAAACCGTCAAAACTCCGTAGATGTAAAAAAGATGTAAAAAAAAAAATCAAATTATGTTAGAATACAAAAAATATTCCTTTTTTTTTTTTTTTTTTTTTTTTTTGGTTTATTTTGGCTGGTTGGTTGGTTGGTTGGTTTGGTTTTAGGAGGGGGGGGTTTTGTTTGTTTTTTTCAGAAAAGGAAAAATCCCTCAGACCCAAGGCTGGTAGAACTTCTAGTTTGACAAAGCAAGGAAACTGGCATAGCAGTAGAGAAACTGAGGTCGTGCCTACGTTTGCTGTTAAGAGATGAGCATAACTCTTCAGGCTCGGAGTACACTCCTCTTCACAAGTTTCTTGAAATGTGACCATTGGCTACCTATCAACAAAATTACTTTAAGCTGACATATCCAAATGCATTTCCCACTCCTGAAATTCAGCCAAAACACCAGGTTACCCCAAACGTGACAAAACAGATAGGCTTTTCTGTTCCCAGAAGACAGAGCTGGCCTTTGCTAGCTGAGCCACTGAGGACTAACAGTAGTGCACAGAGAAGACTTGCTTTTCCCATTCTTCTACTTACAGGAAAGTCTCCATGCAAATAAATATCAGCAATATAAGTAAAAAGTCTTATTTATCTTTAAGGTCAGATCCAATATCCAGGTATTCCTTAGCTGAACGGAATACACTGTTGTACCAGCGACCAGCTCATGGAACATCATTTGATTTTCTAAGAAACAAAGGCCTATTCTCTTAGTCAAAGATTAGTCTGCTTTTCCTTTCTGTTTAACAGGAAAGCTACATTATTATTGTTAGTCATATGTAATCACACATATCACAAACATTCATACAACTAAAGTAACACATGATTTGCCAAATTACTCTCGTTGAAGTATGGGACAGTGACAGATTTGAAATTTAAAGTGACAGTGCATTTTGCCTCTCTTAAAGACTGTCTATAAATAGTCAGTAGGCCTTAAAGAGTATGTGACCACTAATATGCCCTGATTCTTATTTGAGGGATGAGTATCCACTGCTTATCACTCTTGGAAAGCTCTCACTGAAATGGACATAACTATCTGAGCTGAGAATACTGGCACACAACCAACACTGGAAAGGTATTTTGGGATTAAATGTTGCATCGCAAATCACATGCCAGCTTTTTCCTTTTTAAAACTACGATATAAAATGAAGCTGATTTTTTATTTCCTATGATAAATATCACAGAAGCACATTCATTCCTATTACTTAACAACAGAACCTACAAACTCCCGCTGATTACTTTATCCATTTCTAAAGCACAATTTACAGTCCTACATTGCAGATAAGGGTGTGCTGTTCACAAGATTAAAGTCAAGGTCACATATTGTGCATACACTGCTGCCTGTGAAACAGGGATCCATTTCACAGACTTCACATATATTTTTAGAAGGGGCTGCTCTAGCCACCAGCTAACAGCCCTTGAATTACACAAGTGAAGATAAACTTTGGCTTAAAAGGTAAAATGTAAGGCTTCTGTGCTAAAAAAGACAGACCCTTGCTGATTCAAGGAAGTAAAGTAGTTCCTCTTATCCCTTCCCAAAACCTGAAGGGAAAATCCCCAACACACTCAATATGAGCCTAACTTTCCTTCTGATGGAGTCAAGAGTGAAACTCTTGCTGGCTTTGATAAGATCACCAGTAGACCACCTCTGAAAAATCCTAGCTTCATAGTATGTCCAGCAACTGGTGTTCCCTACATGCATCTGTGGTACCTTGTTAACAGACATTTGTGCAATTATTCACACTAGAGCTATAACAGGAGCACAAGACCCATGCAAGTAAAGGTTTATAACACAGAAAAGGTTTCTGAATTCCCCAGAGAACACCATTTGCACAAGATGTCCTTGGCAGATGCCACCAAATATGAGGAAGAAGTAATTACACTGATAAGCAATAATTATTATTATTATGTGCTTCTCATACAAAGATGACACTTCCAAAATTGAGCATTAGGCTTAATCCATGGATATCTAGACAGGGACTCTAAAAATAAAGTTCACATAAAAAGTGAGATGCAATATCTGGATTTTTATCCAACTTTAACCAGTTTCTCATTCACCAACACCCCCAAGTCCTTCTCTGCAGGGCTGCTCTGACTCTCTTCTTTCCCCAACCTGTAGCTGTGCCTGGGATTGCTCCTACCTAGGTGTAGGACCTTGCACTTGCACGGTTAAACTTCATAAGGTTGGCATCAGCCCACATCACAAGCATGTCAAGGTCCCTCTGGATGGCATTCCTTCCCTCCAGCATATCAACCAAACCATACAGCTTGGTGTCATCGGCAAACTTGCTGGGGGCACACTCAATCCCACTGTCCATGTCACTGACAAAGATGTTGAACAAGACCGGTCCCAACACCAGTCCCTGAGGGACGCCACTCATTACTGGTCTCCAACTGGACACTGAGCTGTTGACCACAACTCTTTACGTGTGGGCATCCAGCCAGTTCTTTATCCACCGAGTGGTCCACCTATCAAATTGATGTCTCTCCGATTTAGAGACAAGGATGTTGTGAGGGACACTGTCAAACACTTTGCACAAGTCCAGGTAGATGACATCAACTGCTCCGCCCATGTCCATCAGTTCCAAGGCCACCAAATTGGTCAGGCAGATGGAAATGATGGAAATGATATATGAGGCATGCCCCAAATAGACAAAGCAAGGCAATTACTTTTAACTACTTACACATAAAATTCATTCTCTTTTGCCTAGCAGAACTAGTTAAGCTTGCTCTTTACCAGAAGAGATTAAATTGCAGCATCTTTATACAGCAGGGAAACACCCAGCAGAGACCAACCCCATGAATGGCTACAGGTTCCTTAGTGAATCATCATTTGTACACTCAGGACTCACCTATAAAGCTGACCAAAGGACACCAGAGGTGTAAAACTCCTACCTCATCCCCCAGCCTACACACTCTAGAATGTCACTGGAAATGCTTAAGTAGTAAATGCCTGAAAGGCCCACTAATTTTTTTATAAGTCACTTGAAGAAGGCCCTTTATTATATAGAAATAGAGAATAGTAATATATAATAGTAATTGCTGCTGTGAACCCATAATTCAACCATCTTTCCTTTGCCTTGTTTCAGCAAGGCAACAGAGAGCTAGAGCTTTAAAAGACACCAACATCAATGTGTCAAGACCTTCAGCAAGTGGAGATACAGCTACATGGCTAAATAAAAGGATGCCAAGGAATAAGTACGAGCAACATGTTTCTCATTCACACTGCTCTGCCGTCAGCCACTTCCTGGACTCTGTCTTGGACTAGTCCAATTGGTCAGCTATGAGACAGATGTGTAAGGCAGGGGACTTAGCCTTACACGCGTGGCCTAGGAATCTGTCTCTGGACACCTTTCATGTGGCATTACTGGCATCACTTGAAGGTACAAGTTCTTGACTATAGATATGCCCCTTTTTTTAAGGCAAAAATCCCATAAAGGACACCACATGTATGTACAGCAGTCAGTTAAGGGCACTGATCTTCATGGAGGTAAACTTCTAAGGCTCTGCTTTTGCAGTGATCTCCATTTGGGATCCCTGGCTGACACATCAGCCACCATTCCTTAGCAGATATATTTTATTTCAAAACTGCTGAGCCTCAAAAGAAATGTGCCCGATCCTCAGCAGCTGTGAAAAGCCATCTGCTTAAACGTTTAAACAATGTTTCAGTCAACTGTTTCAGTTACAAATACGCAATTTTCAGAATCTGCCCTGAATTTAAGGACAAACAGTTCCTGGTTAGCAAACTTTCGGCGATGCAATTAGCATGACAAAAAGCAGACTGTCAAATTAACTTACTGAATATTAAAGTTCCTTGAAAAGCTGCTTGCAAATAAGTTTTTTTCCACATCCCTTCAAAGGCAAAGTGTAACTCCATTCTTTACTAAATACTCATGTGTGTATTTAGAAATACATGGGAGAGAAAGCCTGCTTTTGCATTTTATCACCAAAACTCAAAGACATGACAAAAAGGAACCATGATAGGAAAGTGGCCTAAATAACAGTTTCAGGGCATCCAAACTGGTGTTATTTACTCTGCTCTCTATTCTGTTTTTACCCCTAAGTATTTTGAAGTGCTATTATCACAGGCATTGATATTTCTTTAAGTAAAATAAATTACTGTAGTATACTCATTACCATTAGAAGATTTGAAGTAATATGCCTAAGCAATGTTTAATACTGGAGGGAGCAGAAATCTAACTTTCAAAAGTAGTTTGCAAAGACCTATCTAACTACAAACCTTTACTCGACAGAGGCTGTTTTACCAATTTAATTGCCCTCCCCCCTGCCCAGTATCTCTGAGTGTTGCTGTACCTAAATCCTGCCCTTCTGAACTCATGGCACCTCCGGGGCACTGTGCCGGAGAATAGGGAGAAGGACAAGGGCAAGGAGAAGAAAGAGAAGAAGCTGGGCTGCTCCTAGCCCCGCCGCCCTGTGGCAGAGGTGGCTGCACAGAGGTGACACCGGTGCTTTCTGCCGCCGCTCCCTCGCACCAGAAACTTCCCATATGGCAACAAGACGAGCCAAGATCCGCCAGAGTCTCCCCCGCCCCCGGCCCGCCCCTCACCCGCCCCTCTGGGCTGCGCCCGTCCCGCGGTACCTCGGAGCCGGGGGAACTCGCGCTCCCGGAGGCCAGGCAGGCCGCCGCTGTACCTATACCCATACTCGTACCCGGCGGGGCAGGCGGCCCGGAAGGCACGGAAGGAAAGCAGGTCCTCCCGCGGTGCCCCGGCCATGCTAAGGGTTGCAGGCAAGAGGGGCAGAGAAAGTCTGACTAAAGCACCAGCTCGACTGGGTCGTTCACGCAGCCTCCCGGCCTGCAGCTCTACGGGCAGGCACTGCGGCCGGCCCCGCACAGCCCGGTCCGACCCGGCCCTGTCGGCCTCGCTCCTCCCGCCTCCCGCCCCCGCCGGGTTGTCCGTGCCCCGCCTGCCCGCCCTGCCTGGAAGCCGCGGTAGGGCGCGGTGCTCTCAGGCGGCAGCTGAGCCGGTGGCCGCGCCAGAGCAGGCAGATAGTGGGCACGGGGTGTGCTGCCGGGACGGGCCGAGAGCAGGGCCTGGACTGGTCATAGAATCATGGAAGCTTAAGTTCCACCCCCCCTGCCATGGGCAGGGACACTTTCCACTAGACCAGGTTGCTCAAGGCCCCATCCAACCTGGCCTTGAACACTGCCAGGGAAGGGGCAGCCGCAGCTTCTCTATCTCACCACCCCGACAGTAAAGAATTTTCCCTGCACCAGCCAGCTGTCACCCGGCGGCAGTCATCCAGAGCTGGACAACCATGCGGACAGATCCCCACGGACCCAAGCAGAGCCAGTCCTACATGAAGTTTCTGGAAGCACACAAACATCAGGTTTGTGTTCATAACAAGAGTGCCTCTGCTCGCATCGTCTCCGAGGTGCACTGTTTAAAATAGCAATAGCTCATGGAAATCTCTCTTCTCTGAAATTTTCGAATTCAGTGTTCAAATTTTCCTTATTTCCCCTAGGTGATGCCTATCCATTGTTACTCATAGGTAACATAGGTTACTCATTCTCTCACACCTTGCGTTTGGTTTTGTGATACTCCTGCATCAGGCTTAACTGGCTTTGCTGCCCGTAGATGCTATGTGGTTAGTGCACAGGACCATGGCTGGCCAGAGGCCTAAGGGCTGTTACGGGCAGGTCATCAGGTGTAGACAGAACGGCAGCCATTCATGTGGCATAAACTATAACCATAAATATACACAAAACATCATAGCCAAATTAATGTTTTGGGGGGGGGGAGGGCTGGGATTTGTTTTTTTAGGTTTATTAAAAAAAAAATAAATCCTGACATAGTATTTGCAAAGGATTTTTCTGCTCACAGCCCTGCAATCTGCAGAATGTTAAATGACCCCTCCAGTCCAATACTGAAGTAAAACTGCATGTGTTAGGATGGATCTGCATCAAAATTGTGGTGAGGCAGATTCTTTAGTTAGATTGTTTTAAAGACTGTAAATTGGTCATCAGTGAAATATGGGAAACTATCAGAAAATACTTCATCCCAAACTGAATGTCATGGGTTCAGCAGTGGCTGTGAACCATAAAGATTTTCAGTTACAAAGCAGTATTGAATGAAAGCCGTGTAGAAAATTAAAAAATAAGCCTGATATGAAATAGCATACTAATATACTCCCTGCTTTATATATCAGGAGATTTTGCCCAGTTTAAACATATAGCCCTGGCTCCAAGCTGCTAAGGAGTATTTGTATAATGCTATAAAAGTATGTTTGTTCCTGACTCTCTATTCATGCTTGGGGCAGGTATATAATACTGCATCTCACTCTCTGACATAGTAGTATATTTTTTGGCCTAGCTGATGATCTCACTAAAACTAGGTACCAAATGAACTGTATCTTATGCATTTCCTTCCAGATGAACAAAACACCTCTGTTGAAAAATAACAGTTGCCATCAAGTGGAGGAATGTTTTTTTAGCTGATCTCCTGAAGTCACTTTTTAAAAAATGACTAGAACCCTGCATCAAATACCCTTTTTTATTTTAATGACTTGCACATTGCAAATTAGAAGGGCCTATCCCATCACTGTGTGTTTGTATTTTTACTGCAAGTATATGTAGAAAATGCCATGGATTTTCCCTCATAGTTCTAGCTTCCTGTTATCGATTTCCAAAGCAATTTGTTTGTATTGATCACTATGCATAGTTCCCTCACCATTTTCATATTTTGTCAAATAGTTGTTTTTGTTTCCTTATTGAACCACGACTAGTTTTCCCCATAAAAAGAATCCTTTTTCTTGATGACAGAATGCAACTTCCTGATTTTACAATAAACCATAAAGATTTAATTTTTGTTCACATTTTTTATATAAAATGATTCTTTGCAATCAACTTCCATTTTTCTTTATTCCTTCCTGATTTTGGAAGATTAGCCCTTTGTAAACAACATATGCATGGATATAGTGCTAGTTGGGAATGTACTCTGTCTGCACTTCGCATGTAACCTGGTGATCCCTGATCATTGGGGCTCTACCAATTTCCAATACAGGGCTTAGTTCATCTTCATCCATCATAAAGGCCCACAAGAACCTCCTAAAGAACAAGAGGCATTAATGTTAATCTGTGTCAGTATGGAAGTTTGAAGATTGAAAATTGTCAGTATGTGTTTGAAAATTAGAAAAACTTGTAAAAACTAACTAGGTTTTACTGATGACTGAGGTAAAAGCTGAAGATTTCTTGGAATTTCTTCATGAAGCCAATTTTTCCATCTGCACATTAGGGATTTGTAGTTACAGAGTAACTTCTCCTCTTCTATGGTTATTAAGTGAAGCCAGGAGATCAGTCCATGTAAGCACATTAAATTATATACACTCGTGGACAGTTATGCCTCGAGAGTCATGTTCACAAAACTATAAAGTGATAAAATGCTGTAAATGAAAGGATTACCGTGCACATGCACCAGACACATAAATTGCGTGCATTAAGCCTCCTTCCCCCCTTACCCCCCATGCACACACACAGAGTTTTGCAGGCTTTTTCCTTAATGGAAGCTCACTAATAGAAACAGAGCAATCTAATTTGCTCTTTCCAAGTTTTAGAAGAGTGAAACAATGCCTCTAGGTAATCTTGTTAGTAGGTTTCTTGATTCATAAATGTTAATATGTAACACTGCCATTCCTTGGAAAATGTTACAAAATAGGAAAAGGTTTTCCTTAATCCCTTCACTGCAGTGTGACAGTGCTTCTTTTATTCTCTCTAGGAACTATTCAAAAGCACTATAAAAAGAAGTATCATCTGCACGAATCTGTTGCAAACAACTGAAAAACAATACACTTCTCTATGAAGGGGTTGCGCTGTTCTCTTGCAGCTCTACAGAAGAGCAGCAAGACTGCGGTATTGGTTCTTTGGGAGTCTATTTCAATGCAAATAATAAACCATCATCATAACACAACTATGTGGTGGTAGGGATAGAGAAAATGGTGCTGATGGAAGGACAAAA
Source organism: Psittacus erithacus (assembly GCA_009867235.2). Taxonomy (NCBI): domain Eukaryota; kingdom Metazoa; phylum Chordata; class Aves; order Psittaciformes; family Psittacidae; genus Psittacus; species Psittacus erithacus. Next base: position 86,841 of record WYDI02000244.1, read on the forward strand.
GACAATGGACACAAGCTGGAACAAGGAAAATTCTGAATAGGTACATTGCCAAAAAAATAAATTCCCATGAAGGTGATCAAATACTGGAGCATATTCCTTAGAAAGGCTATGGAGTGTCCATCCTTAGGGAGATTCAGAGCCCACCAGGACATAGCTCTGAGCAATCTCCAGCTGAAACTGCTTTGAGAAGGAGGTTGGAGAGACATCAAGGGGTCCTTTCCAGCCTCTGTGGTTCTATAATAATTAATTCTGATGATCAGCAAAATATTTCTAAGCAATTAATGTTTGACTATTAGCACCAGCTCTCAAATAACTTGGCAAACAAGAAAAGGTTGTTCTGAGGCAGGAACATGAATTGCATAACCTTTCTCTGTCCCCTCCAGCACACTTTGTAACTATTTTTCTAATACATCCTGCCTGTATATAAACCAACTGAACAGCACTGAATGCAGGCAGGATCTCTACCAGTGGCAAATCTGCAATAAAGGTGATTTGGTCAAAGAGAAAAAAAATTAATACCCTGTCTATTTGGCTTATTAGACGAAGCAAAAGATTATTCATATTGTCCAAATTATTTAAAAAACAGAGCTACAGAATAGTTGAGATTGAAAGGGTCCTCTAGAGGTCATCTATTCCAACCCCTTACCTGTCCATTTATTTGTGGTTACTCACCATTCTGCCACTGAACTACAGTAACAATCACATCTTTTATAATGATAACAGCAATTGACAGCTACTGTACAAAAACCACTGCACATCACAATAAGCCTAGTTATCACCAGCTTCCAGTTCTGAACCCTGTCACATCAGCTTGCTTTTACCATTGCATGACTAGCACAAGACACACCTTACAGTCTCCCCTTTGGTAAAGTGACAAGGCAAGTATAAAATGCATAGACTGATGCTGTAGAAAGCCATGAACTTGGGCTTTATCTCTGCCAGTGGTCTACTGTATGAGCAGGAGAGGTTATCCCTTCCTTGTAGTAGCCTTAGGTATACATTAATGAAATCTTGGAGCCTATGGACATGACTGGATATTGTATTAAAGGGTTAAGCAGTTTGGAATTGCTTAACACGAAGCATGCAGAATATTAAGAGCCAACATAATGCAGTATATGCAAAAATTGCAAGAAGGGTCTTGGAAAGAAGAGGTTTTGCTCTCAGGCAGAATTTTTGCTAGCAGAAAGTGAGATTCTGCTGTGATCCTCCACTGCCACTGAAAGCATTAGTGGAAATGAATGCTACAGCTATTAAACGATTGCACAGAGGTCGGCACAAGCACAGTGTGCACACATTGCTCTAGTCTCTAATTAGTTGACTGCTCTGAAAAGATGTGCAGTATCAGAAACTCTAATGCAGTTGCTTACTGACTGTAAAAAGTTATTTATTGACTGTACAGAAAACTTAATCTAATTCACCAAATGTTTACAATTAATTACAAGAAATCTACTTCTTATATGGACCTTTGAACCTACCAGTTATAAAAAGCTTCTAGGGCATGTATGACAAAAGTCAAGATTACAACTCCTAGTTTATCCCTGTGAACATTAAAAAACCCAAACCAGCTTTTTCTATACAAAAGAAAAAAAAAAAACAACCCCAAAAAACCAACAAACTCGTATTTTCTCACTGACATCCAATATTCTGTTTTGCACATGGATCATTGTCTTTAGTAATGAAAATAGCCATATTTCTCCTCAGAATTAGGGCTTATCACTGTGAACTGTTTAGACTGTTGGTGTGTGGTGATCTAGTTGGGAAAAAAAAAAAAAAAAAGAGCCCTTTACACACATGAGCCCTCAGCAATTATGCTCCAGTTGTAGCAGAACCAAACATGAAAATATAGGTTTAGTGGCTTAAGTGGAAGGAGACTATTGATTCAAATCACAGAAGATGCCTCAGCACTCAAAGGACTAACTCCAGCTTTGAAGTAGGTTGGCAAGTGCATTGCTGGGCTTCAGTGGGACTTGAGATTTGCTCCTATATAACTTATTAGCAGAATCACAGAGAGACAGCTGCCCCTGCTTGCTGGCTTGCTGTGTGTCCTCCGACGCTGTCAAGGCTGTGACTAATGGCACCCATTAGGTGCTTAGTGCCTCCTTGATAGCTGATGTGAAGCATTTTAGGAAGGGAATGTCAGAGCAGATGGGGAAGCAACCCCTCACACTCCTGCAGGGTAAAGTTGTAAAGATGCAGCCCCGGTAAAGTCATAACCCTCTAAACCTCTGCATCCTCCAGCCCACTGTGGTCAACCACTTCCAAGGCAGTACAGCCAAGTGGCACACGACCATGCTGCTTACTCCTTTCCCTATGAGGGCCAACATTTCTAAACAAACCCAGACCAGCAGGTTGAGAAGACTCCTGAGGCAGCAGAGCAAGGAGCTTGAGCAGAAACGCAGGTGGTGTGGTGATTTGGTGCAACTAGCCAGGTAGCCAGCAGGACAGTTTCCTCTCAGTTCCTTGCCCTTTCTCCCCCCATTCCACTAATGCTCATCATTCTTTTGTAGCTTCAATCTGTGTGTGCTAACTCCTGCCTCATCCAATCTATTTACAGTACCTTCTTTTCTAGTTGTCTTTAAATTTGGCTAATCCTCGCCTGCCAATGTTGAATCTCTAGAGAGAGCCCCATCCCTTCAAAAAATAGCAACAATCGTGAGATGGGAAAGGAATCTTGTGATGGCATAGCTTGTGCATTTTGCCTCATTTCAATGCTCCTCTTCAGGCTTGTGTCTTTAAACTAAATTCTGGGACAGAAACCCTTTCTTTCTACTATTACCAAATGCATTTGTTCAGTGTTCAAAACAATCAGCCCTGTTCCAAGGCAAACACCAGTCCCCACATTAGGGAATAGCTAACGAGCACCTAACGGGTTTAAGCCCTAGCTATCAATGCTCCATCACAGAATCATCATAGAATGGTTTGGTCTGGAAGGGACTTTAAAGATCATCTAGTTCCAACCTCCCTGCCATGGTCAGGGACACCTTCCACTAGACCAGGTTGCTGAAAACCCCATCCAACCTGGCCTTGGAGACTTCCAGGAGTGGGGCAGCCCATTCCTGGAAGCACAGTTTCTCTGGGCAACTTGTTCCAGTGTCTCACCATCCTCTTAGTAAAGAATTCTTCCTAATATCTAATGTAAATCTACCCTTTTTCAGTTTAGAGCCATTCACCCTTATGCTATCCCTACATGCCCTTATAAAAAAGTTCCTCTCCAGATTTTTTTCTAGGCCCCCCTCACTACTGGAAGGCTTATATATATTTTCCCCTTAGAAAAAGGCTTATCCCTGTGCCTTCTCTTCTTCAGGCTGAACAAGCCCAACTTGCTGAGCCTATCTTCCTAGGAGAGTTGCTCCAGCTCTCTAATAATCTTTGTGGTCTCCTTTGGATTTGCTTCAACACTCTAACAGGTCCATGTCCTTCATATGGTAGGGGTCCCAGAGCTCAACACAGTACCGCACATGGGCCTCACCAGGGTGATGCACAGGGAAAGAGTCACTTTCCTCGACCTACTGGCTATGCTGCTTTTGATGCAGCCCAGCATATAGATGGCTTTTTGGGCTGCAAACACACACAATGCTGACCCATGCTGACCTTCTTGTCGACCAGCACCCCTGAGTCCTTCTCCTCAGGGTTGCTCTCAATCCAGTCCCTGCGCAGCCTGTATTTGTTCTTGGGATTGCCCTGACCTAGGTGCAGGACCTGCACTTGGCCTTGTTGAATTTCATGAGGTTCTCATGGGTCCACCTCTCAAGTGTGTCAAGATCCCTCTGCATGGCATCCCTTCCCTCTAGCGTGTTAACCACACCACACAGCTTGATGTTGTCGGCAAACTTGCTGAGGATGCACTTAGTCCCACTGCCTGACGTTAAACAGTGGCAGTCCCAATACCAACTCCTGAGGAACACCATTCATCACTGATCTCCACTTGGACATTGAGCTGTTAACCACAATTTTTTGAGTATGACCAACCAGCCAATTTCTTATCCACTAAGTGGTCCATCTGTCAAATCCATGTCTCTCCAGTATAGAGAGAAGGATGTCTTGTGGGACAGTGTCAAAAGCCTTGCATGGAAGCGTTTAATTATTGCAAGTGTTACTATTAAACTTTATGTTCAAAGGGTTTAACAGTTATTAAAATATGATTTATTGCAACAGCATGACAAAGTTTTGTGCTGCTAATAAGAATACGGAAGTTCAAAGAAAGACTTGATCACATAAGCCTCTACTTTCGAGAGACTGACTGTGCTGTAAGTATGACATTGCATGAGTTTGACAAACAGTAGCTAGGCCATATCTCATGAAGTCATTCTGGCTAAAGCAGATTTTAGTGGAAAGACACTTGCAAGCATCCCTTGTCACCCTAAGAGTCAGGCAGGAGACACTGGATGGGGATGTGAGGAGAACTAAAGGATGTAAGAAAACACTAAACAAAATTTTATTTTAATGAGAGGGACCAAACTCAACATGTTTGAAGAACCTCATACCCCATACAGAGACCAGAAGTGAATCTGGTTTGGAATTCAGGGTTTTACTGCTTGTCCTAACCCGTATCACCTGCCCAAGATAGGGCAGTTTAATCATGAGATGCCTGTTACAAAGCAGTACTGTGTACAGAAATCAGCATAAGTGATAATGCAAGGCTAGTTTTAAAATGGTAGCTTTCATAGTGTAGCATATCCACCATGACTAGAACTTACAGACGTATGCAGAAAACTAATGCTTTTTGCTTTAATGTAATGTTTCCAGAAAATATAAACACTTCCGATCTCTGACAGGGCTGCAAGTGTCACAAAGATATTTCACACTGAATTATTAATGTGGATTGGAAAGTTATAATCTTGCTGGTTGCGGCTTAAGCTATATCGACTTTAAATGGCAAACAGCTTTTTACAGTTATAAAATCCAAAATATTTCATATATCCACATGCAGAATTGCAGAGATTTCTGTACTCCATAATAGATGCAACACATCCACATATATGTTGTTTATAACCATGAAGCTTACAATTTATACCTGTTATCACAAGCTACCAAAAAAACATTCCCAGAAGTTCGTCTTTAACATGCTGGCAACTTTGTCAGAAATCTAATTCTCTCTTTATTTGAAATAGCTTTGCAAACTTAAATACTTACCTAAGTATGCAATAATGTTTTTCATCTCACTTCTCATTCTTAAAGGCTTTCCATTATTATTTAATTGTTCAGTTTGAAAAAATTCAAAAGCTTGTGCAGACTAAAAACCAAAATGAAATCAATAGATGAGGTATTGTTACCAGTTGAGCTTCATAATTTTCAATATATTGCTCTGAATTATTATCTTTTTTTTTTTTCATTTTTTAAGGTACTCCTGTGTCTGTTAGATGATATATTTGATACCTCTCTTCAAACACAAAGTTAAAGTATATTTGATGCTGTTGACCAATTTTGCTACTTCTGGAGCACACCAAGGTATTGTGAATAGTGATTTTCATGAGAAATTTTTGCTAGACAAAATCTTCCATGTAAAAATAAGCATTTCCAAACACAAGAACTTTCACTTTGAAGACACTTTTACCCTTAGTTTGGGAAGTGAAAATGGGTGGTGGGAAAAATGAAGATCACCTTTGTTAATGTAAAATAATCCAGCTCCTAGTGAGTTTTGACAGTCTTTTCTGTGCTTGCAGATGAGTTCCAAGCTATAGCAGACATTTTATTACAGTAAAAATACTTACCCTATCTGCACAGACAATTTGACATAAGATTTAGGTGTTAATTTTTTTTCCTTGAAAATGTTGGAAACACATTGTAAGAAGAGATTACTTCCAGCTTGGGACCAGAAGCTTTAATGAAGTGATTATTGCTGGTCTTTTTAATTTGGGCCTTTTCCAAAGAGACTTATACTAGTTTGCAATTCAAAAATAAATAATAAAAAAAAAAGAACATTTTAAGTCTTGTCTTTGATGAAGTCTCAGCTAACTGAAATTCTTCCTCTATACCAAATTCTGAAAGGCACTTCAGCTGTCATCATTCATGGCTTTGGAAATATTTCTTATGAGTCCTACTTTACGTATGATAAAAATGCATGCCATCAGCAACGATCAGTAAGTCAGATTATGATACATTGACCTGTGGCCAGGGTTTCACACACCTGTAAGCAATCCATTACGTAAAACTGAACTGGAAGAAAAAAACCACAGAATATTAGTACATACAATAGTGTGAATCTGTAATTCTTCAGCACAGTGAAATAAATCTCACCACAGAAGGGATAGAGGCACCAGGACTTGACAAAATAATTGTAAGAACAGAAAAGGAAAGGTTTTAGGTTCCTGTTGCAGTTTAACCTAGCAGGCAACTAAACAGCACATAGACACTTGCTCCCTCTTCCACAGTAGGCTGGGAATGCTTTTCCTTGCAACTCGCATGCCTGTGCCTCTAGGGTTGAGATAGATGTTTCCATACCACTTCATGCCCTCTCAGTGGTCCCATAGGTAAAACCACAGGGTGGCTCCTCTCTAAAGAAGAGGAACAGTTACCCCTAATAGCTGAGATACTAGTCCATATATGTGGGGAGTAGGACATATCCTGTTTGAATTGCTGGAACTCCTGGGACAGTTTCTCCATAGCCAAGATGCAGGTCCATAGGGAAGAAGAAAGGCTTTCTGTGTATTGCCGGAGTTGGAGAGCCAATTCATGCATCATTTGTCCCTCTCTGTCTTTTCAAGTCACTACTGCCAATGAGTTGGCATAGGACAATGGTGGGCTCTGTACAAATTTCTGCCATGTAGGTCATGTACACTTGACTTCTTTTGGATCTTTGGATAACTACTCATTGTCCAGATATTATAAATCATCTCCGGCACAGGTAATTCCCTCAGGTACTGAGTACCTCGCTCCATGGTGGTCCACTTGCCTGGGTGATACATAACATCTTCCTTAAAGGCATACTTTTCCTTCATGCGTCTCAGGAGTTGCCTCCAGAGGCTGAGTGATTGCACACCTTTTCCAATTGCTTTGTAAATGCAGTTATCAAATGTGTGTTATCAACATTATTCTCACCCTAAATCCAAAACACAGAACTATACCAGCTACTAGAAAGAAAATACACTCCATCCCAGCTGAAACAAGGACACCTCCAGATACTCGAACACCCACATTTCTCATGGGTTTCATACTTAACAACTGAACACCTCTGAAAATACAAACCTCCATGACTCATGTTCTGTAAATACAGTTAGAAAAGCATATGGAAGTTTTGAGTTTCTGAATACATGGAAGTCTTTGGCATATTTTCACTTAATCAGAGAACCTTCAGAAGTATTTCAGAGCAAACTTTAATAGTGAACCCTCCTGGTTACCCTGATGTTTTGTGCAGAGGAAAAGTTTGAACGCTGGTGAAGAGCAGCAGTTTTGTAAATGCTGATCTCCACTCAGATTTTCCGTCAACCATGACATTTAATGTCCGCTGGCTAGACCAGCACAATGGTTTATAAAGTTGCTGAAAAGAAGTGGTGGTCTGACTTGCTAGTGAAGCTTCAGACAACTCATCCTCCTCTTGCCTGGTACAAAGGGTGTGCTCCCATGGGCATTTCAACACGAGGCAGCGCTCATCTCAGGCTTCTGCCGCTTTGAGGCAGTGTTACCTCCAAATATCCTCATGGGCTCTTTCCTTTAACATTCAATGGGCAGAATTAAGGAAGAAATCACAGAAATTAGATCGTCAGGAAGCAATTTAAACTAATAAGAACCAATCACAGACAGAAGTCAGGGAGATTAAGTTTATAGGAAACTAAATTCTGGCCAGATCATTTGCTAGCCTCAGGCCTGGCTGAAAAGAAACTGCCTCCCTCGGTTGCTGTTGTGAACAAATGCACTGGCAAGTGACAAAGCCTGAAAGTTAGTGCTTATAGGGTTACAGAAGAGTGTCCAAATGCCTAATTCAAAGCAGGGACTTTAAAGCATACTGCACAGGACTGCTACAAATACCAAATTCACTTGGTGTTCTGCAGTGGAGTGTTTATAGTCTGGTGGCAGATTACATACCCCATAAAAATATGTAATCTTAGTGGACTGCAGTAAACCTGGTGAATCTGACTCCAGAGCGTTGTATATCCTGAATCTATTTCTCAGTCTATATTTTCTGCCAAGCACATTTTAAACTTTGTGCATTATCTATTTTTGGATAGAAAAGGACTGTACCATTTACAACAAAAGAGCCAAGTCCCAAGATCACTGGCATCAGTGAGGGTCATTAAAAGCACTTTCATGGGCTCTGCCTAACATCTTCAGAGTTTGAGTCAAGTCTGTGGTTTGTAATAGTCAAGGGTACATTGCCTAGCTTAAGAAAGGAATAATCACTTCTCTTGAATCTAAGAAGAAGATATATAATGGAAATGAGATAAACAACTACATAATAAAAGTTGTGCCAATTTAGAGTCAGGATATGGAGTCAGATGTGTTGCAGCAACTCTCCAAACATTCTTACATTTCAAGCTACACCCTTTAAAAGTTTTGAGTTAAATTTTTTATGCTTCACATTATAAAAAATTAAAAGTAAGAGAGTTTTCTTGCAATTAAGAAGTATTCCATGAACTTTTAGAAGCAGCTGCATTCTTAAAACTGTTGGGAGGTAGCATTCTGTAATTGGAGTTGACACTTGGCAAGGTGAACATGCACACTTAACCCTGCCAGGATGCCTCTCATCTTTCCCTGTGCATGCGGACACATCCTCCTACAGCATCTGACTGGCAGGCAGCAACCCTCAGTTGGCTCTTCAGCTTGCTGAAATATCCGGGTAGAGCACTGGAAACAGTCAGACGGTATTTATAGTACACAACAAAGAATCAGGAGATTTGTGAAAAGGAAATGAAAGAGGAGCAATTTCTGGTTTCCTTCAAATTCAGAGAAAATATTAATAGCACAAGGAAATAAGGGAATTTTGCATAAAAGTGAAAGGCCAGGGAGAAATAAAAAACATGCCTCCTTTTAAACAACAAAGAGAGATCTACCTGCCAGCTCTCACATAAGCGAAAGGAGTTAATGTCAGACCTTGACAGACAAGTCTGAGAAATTTGTTACACTGATAGTGCTCAGATTTTTTTTTTTTCCATCTTTACAAGGCCCTTTTAGACAGTATCAAATGAAGAAATAGATGGAAAGGGAAGCTTTGTAAATAAGACAAAGGGGGGAAATCAAGTAAATTTCATAAAGGTTATGACATGAATGTAATGAATATAAATGAAAACCTATTTTCCACAGCAACAAGCAGTTACTTCTGGGATTTCTCTATGAATGGAATACCTGACACTATCTCAGCTTTTCTGTAGCTAACCAAAACTGTGCATAGATAAATTTCTCTGTGCTGGCAATCTCAGCGTGTTTCTGCACGGGCCTGGCAGCAGTGCTCATTCACAGTTCTGTGCTGAAAACACAAAAAGCCCACCACTTCCAAGAATCAGATACAAGAGATTATTTTTCCTGATCCTGTCTCTCACCTTGCAGGCCAACAGAGATTAGGAATACTACAAAAATACATGAGGTCTTTCAGATATTTAAAACAGGGATTGTGGCAGGCAAAAATAATTTCTTGGCGTTCCTACAAACTGTTAAGCAAGCTAGAAGGGAAAAGTCAAAAGGGCTATTGCTTCTATCATAAGACTGTGCAATCTATAGGATTTGGGGACTTGGGAGGGAGAGGGGAGGGAATCAAGGTCAGGACCACACCACTTTCACTGAGCAAAAGGTGAAGTTGGCATTCAAGAGCAGAACAGGCCATTTATTGCGGGGTGGCTGTGTATATTTTTGTGATGTAAAATAGTATTGAAGGCTTAGCAGATACATGCTTTGTTCTACTCTTGCAAACTTCTATTTATCTTATGAACAGTACAAAAAACCCTGAAACCCTTACACAAAGAGATAAGTAAAATACTGTGCAATGCAGAACCAGGGCTTATCTGAGATCTTGCAATTCCCACATCAGTAAGCTCAGATAAGACAATGTGACAAATACAAGCATAGAATCCTTATTTTTACACAAGACAGCAATAAAATTTGGAAAAAAACCCAAACAAAAACAACAAAACCCAAAACCCCACACATTTCAAGGGTCAGAGACAGCTTCATAGTGGCAATTGTCTAAGCCAGACTCTCTCTTCACATATTTTCTCCCTTTCTAGTGGGGAGAAAGTGATAGTTGCTTTTATATCAATGGTACAGAAGGAAATCTCTTTCATGCTGCAAGAGCCGAAAAGTTAAATTCTTGAAATCTCTTTCATGCTGCAAGAGCCGAAAAGTTAAATTCTTGAAGCATGTAATTCTGCAGACAGCACTCAGAAAAATAAAAACTCCAAGTCTGTCATTCCACATTGTGGAAACCCTGCTAGGCCTATGGCTGCCAAAAAAAGCATTTCTCAACATCTGTGTGTACTGCCTAATAAAACAATTAATAATAATCATCATCATGCTTTGGCTTATATAGTGCTGCTCAACTGAAGTTATCAAAATACTTCGCAAATCTTAATATTCAGCAGAAATTTAAAACATTGGTACTCTATAGCATATACCAGCCTTAATGTGACGCAAAAAAAAAACCAAACCAGCAGGGGGAAACTCCAACTTATTATTTCAAAACCTCTTTGCTTTAGTATTCTTGTGCTTTTCTTTGGAACATATATTACTGACCTTTCTCAAGGACCAAACAATATTTCGGTCAATAAGATAACGATTTTTGTTCCTACTCCATATTTTAGACCAGAAAGCCATGAGATATGGCTGAGATACCATTGTATATAACCAAACTGCCTTTAAGTTGATCAGATACAATGATTTAAACACCACCACAGCCACACATCTGCAGTATAAATTTTCCCTATGTCAGTCCTGTGCTTTGGCTAGTAGATTATGCTTGTGTTCCCTAAAGCTTAATGCCATTCAGCAGTTTCACAGCTGTGGTTTAAAACATTGTAGCCCAGGGCTATTTGTATCATAGGAAGAAATGAGGTATCACTATGTATGTACCTCAAGGACCTGTATATTATTCTCTTTTATGGTAATCTTTCATAACATAACTAGCAATGCTTTGTATTGCTGTGTAATGAAACAAGTTCCATTCTCTAAAGTAGAAAACCAAGATAAAGCAAAAATTTGGTGTTATATTTCATACAACACTTTCTGACATTAGAAAATATTCAATTTTTTACTTACTGATGTTTATTGCTGTATTACAAAAAAAGTAAAAAATTAAAGAGTCTTGTCACCTTCTATTGAGAATTAAATCTGTTCAAATAACACAAGAGATCTAGTTGTCACAGTATTTGTCATAACCATCATGCTATGTCCTAACAGAATAATGAAAACCAATCGTGTTTGGCTTGCACACATGCAACAATTATCCCTGAAAGCTTTCCAAGTCCTAATGTAAGTGATATCAATAGAAAGGATCAGAAAATGATGAATGATGCTAGGGGTTGCAGGGGATCTATACTGGCAGATACAGTCAGTGGATATTTTGAACAGAACATTATCCCGGTAATCACAGCTCAGCCCTAGGTTTCCAAGGTACATACTACAGCCAGGATAAAGCCACTGATTTAAGAAATGTTGCAGAAAATGTGAACATTATGAGCAAACTCCTTGCGTAGATCCATTGTCCCTAGAGCCACAGCCAGGACTCTAAATCTTGGGTGAGTCTTGGCATTCAAGACAACAACATTAGCACACTCACGCTGTTACATATAATGACTATAATAAATATAATGCTAATTTAGTAAAAGTGACTGCCATTCCACATTCTTAGTTCAACAGCAAAGCTATGTATGAAAAGCATATGTGGTAAAACTGTAAAGACTAATGTCATAATGCCTATTGTTTAGTGAATTAGTTAAGTCAGGCTCTTAAACAAGTTGGGGAAGCAACTCTGTGGCAGAATCCATTTACCTCTCTTTTTAATGTTTTTTCCTTCCTTTTCATTTTAAAGCACAACTCCAGACAGTCTGAGCTGATCTCATTCCTGATTCACAGCTCCCCTCACCTGCAGGCCATTGCCCTTCCCTCAACAGGTGCTCACTGTACACACAGAACCTTGCAACAGATTTGGATTTCCTTTCATTTACTAGGATGAGGAGCGGACTAGGGACAAGGACACTGACATCACTTCCAATGATGTCATGTAAAGCAGAAGGCTTAGTCCTTAAGCAGCAAGGCTCCTGTAGCCTGAAGCAGACATCAAAAATCAGGTCTGGAAGAGCAGAATTCAAAACCTGAAAAGCCTCAATAACATTTGTTTCATGATATACTAAATATTTACCAGATTGCTGTAGAATGCAGATTTTGTCATACTGCTTTGTGCTAGGATAATTAATCAGTAATGCTGGAAGACAGAGAAAAATTTGCTGAGTAACAAAGGCTGTGCCTGTAGCACATCCTCTGTGTCAAGCTGTTAACAAGGCTGTCAATGTTGCCACGCTGGAGAAAACTGCCCACTTCATTCTCTAACCTGTATCCCTTCCAGTCTGAGGAGGCAGATGACCTGGTGACAGAAAGCACCAAATGCTTGGCCTCCATAAGCAACACCAATTGGGGAAAAGGTTCCTATACTGAGCGTTGTATGTGTATAACCTAGAAGAAAGCTTTTAATATTTTGGTAGCCCGAGTTTCCCATGCACAGCCTAAAGATATCGTTACCAGTTCCCCTGAACTCATCTGTACTGAATCATAATAAATGATTCGATGTTTTTGCATTTCTGTCTGACATTAATTGGGGCTAATTGATGATAATGTTAAGGGTAATTAGTGTTAACAGGCACTAAGCCCCATACCTCAAGCCTCTTATGACTGAAATAGAACAGCAGTCAAAATGTGGCATGAAAAATAACACAGCAATATCCAGTTATCTGCAAATGTAGGGGGGTGGAGATTGCACATGCATTTGTATGCACTTGCATAAATTTTGCGTGTATCAAATGACTTTAGAAACAGTGAAGTCTTATCCAGCATGCAATGTGTTGCTTTTTTGTTATTGATGTTGGTTGAAACGCATCACGCATTTGACAACACACACTCCAGCATCAGGTTTAGAAGTTGCATCACTTTGTCTAGGAAGAAACAATTCCTTGAACTGTTATTAAAATTAAATGAAGCTGAGAGCTCCAAGTTTGCAGAGCTTAGCTAAATCTTGTAGGGTTTGGTGTATTGGGTGTTATATTGTTGGGTGTATTTTTGTTGGGTTTTTTTGGTGGTGGTGGTGCTTTGTTGTTTGGTGGTTTTGGAAGGAGGGGTTGTGGGAGGGATTTATTTGTTTGTTTTGTAGGGGGGTTTGTTTGTTTCTTTTACATTGTTGTTGTTTTTGTTTTTCCAAGTGAAACATCCCTTCTTGAGAAGAGACAGTAATGTTAAAGCAGAAGTTAAAGTTCATCTGACTAGTGCAATGACTAGAAATCTCAGGCAGGAGTTGTCACACTGAGAACTGAGATGAAAACATGCAAAAATTAAAATACATTGTCTCTCACTTGGTCTTCCTACACACCCCTACCATCATCTCTTCCACCAAAGGTTTCCTTGTTTTAAGCCTGGAAGCCCTTGGGTTGGTATCAGGCTGTTTAGGGGCGTGTTTCCACAACAGTGCATTCAGGTGACCCACAGGCTCTGTACCAACCAGCCACCGCCCATGTTCACGCTTATGAGCTGAGACTGCAAATTGCAGGCTGGGACCTAGGCTTCCATGCATTATTAAAATATCAGAAAAAATAAATCACCAAAAATCAGTGTTAGCAGAGTTTTACCTGCAAGCACAGTAAAGGACAAAAGATGCATGAAATTTTTCGTCTGTGAAATTCAGCAGTCTGGAGAAAACCACGTATCCTGCTTGAGTCTTAAGAAAAGCTTCAATTGTAGAGGCAGGGGAAAGCAATCACCTTGTGCTGAGATTAGTTGCAATTCAGATCTGTAAAATCAACTTGTCCCAGAAACCCTAACAAATATTTGAGATTGATACACAAATATCTGGGAGACAGGAGATTATCTTCTCAGGATGAAGGGAAGTTGTTCATTCCCAGGACTATAGCAGAACAGTAACCATTGTGAAATATGATTCTATAATACTTTGGCTGGGCTGATGGAATACAGCTGGGGATGTGATTGCAGTGTGACAAGAAAGTTTACGGTTGGATGGCATAAAAGCCTGATCCTAAATTTTTCCTGGAGTATTTAAAACAGATATTAAAATAATAATGCAGGCAGCAAATACTTTTAATCCCATTGAGTTTGATTACTTTTGAATGTGCCCAGCACTTCTGAACACTAAGCTATTTATTTGCTTGTCTATATGTAGGCACAGACACACATTTTGATATCTTGTTTTTGACAAGCAAATGTGACAACACAGGGTTTAATCTTTCCACTGTCTTACCCTAAAATGCTATTACAAGTCCTTCAAAAGGAATAGTATCCCTTCACCCAGAATAATCTGGCTTTCAGACACCAATAACAAGACGAACCAGAGATGACATTTTACAATTTCATTATCACCTCCTTAAGCCAGGAGGATAAAAGCTGGTGAAAGGTGGTTATAACTCCAGTTTAGGTTTGAGATTAGGAAATGAAGTGGTTGCTAGCAAGGTGTCCTATCCCTCACCAGCTTTCTGTGCATTTTTTTTCCAAACAGCTTTCACAGCCTACTGATAACTCCACATAAGTTGTATCACTCACAACTAAGTTATACCACTCTTCTACTTACAGGAACACAAAATCAAATCCAAGGATTTTAAAATCTTTTATGAATGCTGGTACTATGAACATCAGTACAACTACCCTTTGAGAGGAATTGGACACTACTACTGTACAACACATTTCAAAGCCACCAGGGAACTTTTTGGGAGGCCTGGCTGTACTGCCAATTGCATAGGTTCATCTAATACACTGTAAATTAATAGGTCATAAGACCAAAAGTAATTGGCTGTGATACTATAGGCTATGACACTATGCAATGCAGGCCAGAGGAATCCCCTAAATCAATTAATTTTCTCTTTAAAGAACATTTTTGGGGGGGAAGAGTGGAAAGGGAGGGTGGCAAAAGAAAGTAAAATCCCACACAATCTTGATAAGGCAACTTCCAGTTCCGGGCAAGCTACAACCACCTTTGGTAAATTGTTCAAATTCCCAATGACCTCATGGGTAAAAACTAAAGAACAGATCAGCTCTAGCATAATAGACTACAGTCAAGTACTATTGCTATTTTCCAAAATGCACACAGTAATATTTCAATCCTAATTTAATAGATAAAATGTCTATATTTGAAGAAGTCTCCTGATCTTCCAAACATCATTTTCTTATGAATATATCCTAAACACAAAGCTCTGCCGAATACTGATGAGATACTATTCAGAAAAAATCTCTACATAGCTTAGTGCCATTTAAATGCTATAAGCAAGACTTTTAGTCTTATTGCTTGTGAAAAAAGAGACATGAACAATCAGAACCCTTAGGAAAATGTCATCTTTGATGCTGCCTCTGTTATCATCCCATCTAGCACAACATTCATCTTTCAACTCACTTTAGATGCTGCTTCCTAACAAATATTTTCCAGAAGTCTTGTAGACTGAAGTTAATATGAAATATTAACTCCATTAATATTTATGATTCCAGGAAACCTGTGGCAAAAGAGGTTTCCAAATTAAGCCCAATGTCTCCTTGAACCAGGCATCAGGAAGATCAGTGGAAATGTTAATATGAACCTTTGCCAGTGAAGCGGAGTCATGAAACTCCACACCTGGTTTGGAGAGAGTGAGCTCTTTAAAAAATCCAGGAACATAAAGGCTAGTGGCAAGTTTAAGACAAATAGTTCTTTATCCTTGCTGTAAGAATAAAGTCTTTCCTTTTGATAATTATTTCTGGGTTTGAATCTGGGAAAGTACATCCCTGCAGCCTCCAATCTCAGTGTTTTTCTGAGCCTTCAGGAGCTGAAGGATTTAATTTTTATAACAAGCTCCTAACAACAGGAGCAGCATGTGTCAGCAGTGACAAGCTGTCTGGCAGAACAGACCTACAGCGCGCAAGTTCTTTGGATCTCTAGTCTTGAAGGCCAGCTTTATGTTAAAATAGAAAGTCACTTAAAAACTAGATAGAAGAGACTTACATCCTCTTGGAGTAATTCAGGTCTACTAGTGTGCTTAAAGGGAATTCTTGACTCATTTTTACTAAATGCCTGTTCTTAAAAAGTTTTACTGTAGGGGCCTAATATTTCCTCATCTCCTTTGAATCATTTATGAGGATAAAGCAGGATGCTTAGGTGGGGTGGGTGGGGAAAGGCAAAGAGACTTCCAATACTGATAAGAGAGCAAGTTCCCTGGTTGTGATGAGGCAAACATTCACTATACAGAGAAGTATGTAAAGAAACTGAAAAAAATTATAGTGCACGATTTCATCTGCTATTTCATGTATGGGCTGATTAAACAACTTCCAGGGAAGTTGTTTTCTACTGAAAGATGCCAAGTCAATAAAATTTAGGTGTGTGTCGTACAGTAGTATTATAAAATGCTGACAAAAAGTTATCACGGCATCTTGATACAGTTGGAATGGTCTGTTTTTAACCACAAACAAAAGTAAAATGCACATTTACTCGCAACAAGACATTTTCACTGCGGATTGCATTGTTTAAATTTCTCATCCTGATGTGGGAAGAAATTAAATTTTGATAAATCCTGCCAAAAAGGGCATTCTGTTCTTCAACTTGCTCTGTTTAGTATATCTCAATAAATGTGTTGCAGACTTGTTTATTTTGCATATAATCTCTCCTTGCTCTTTTCCTTTTTTAATTCTTTATAATCCTGCTGGGTTCTTTTTCAAGAATACTCAATTAGTTGTAAATGCTTTTTGCCAAATCTTGTCCTGAGGTATTCCTGCATAGCCTCAAGGTTTCTGATTGTGCTTTCCGTGACAGTTATCCTACTGTTTTGCCTTTGAAATATTCCATGAATGGTTCTTAACAAACAATTCTGTTGATAAAGTACAAGAAAAAGAAATCAAAGCTTCCCTCTGCAGTGGTACCTCTGCAGGGCAAACAGGAATAAAGCACAGTAAAAGTGTATTTGTGTCACTCAAATTAACAGATGGGAGTCTGAAAGTGCTCTGCAAGAGAGATGGTGAGAAAAGCCACCACTTTAATGTAGGCTCATTTCAGAAAAGCACTATACTTTAGGCGAAATAACTCTATCCCACTAAATGTGTTTCTTGAGATCTAAATTACTACCTTTAGGCTCGTAAAAGTTGCTCTTACACTAATAGACTGTGATTTTTTTAAGGACAGGTAGAAGTAGAAAAAAAAGAGAAAACATGGATACATGATTCCTTTGAACAGTACATGCATTGACACTAAATAGCACAACTATTTCTGGAGTTCATAATTACGTTTTTTGAAAAGCATAGCCAATATAAGGAGAAAAAAAAATGGGGTCTTTACCTTTGAGACCTCTATATTACTGCCAAAGAATGATGTGAAATGTGGCATCAACATCGTACTTAGTATAAAAATTTGAACTCTATCTAAACAACATTAGATTAAAGAGGGAGAAATTGCCCAGTTCAACAATCTGGAAGAAGTGATACATAGGGTAATCTGAGTTTCATATGTCAGAAAGATCTCTTCTGCTTGCTATTTCTTCTTGCCTGCTTATGTTATTCAAAAATTAATAAGAAGTGCTTCATTTTATTGCCAGCCTTATCACAGCAGTCCTAGGAAACATCTGAACAGATGTCTGAATAAAAGCACACTGAAGAAGCTTAACTACAGTAATTTTAATCAATAGTATTTCATATATAAGCTTTCTTAATACAGGATTTAAAAAAAAAATAAAAAGAAAAAGAAAGAAAATAGTGGAACTGGATAATATTCACCTGTACTCAAAACTTCTCCAGTTAGTCTTCAGATTTGAATATTGTGTAATCAAACACATCTGATACCGCTGACATATTACTACCATGCTACAGACAGAAACGATATACAGGCAGTATTTTAACTGACTCTAATATTGACCCTGGATTGTAAACTGGCTGCACCACAACCAATTCAAAGGAGAACAGGAAAAAAAACCCCAACAAACAAAAAAAACAAACTGAACAAAGCAACTAAGAGTTTAATGCTGAGATGATGATTAAACAGCAGAGAATGCCGCAGGTAAGTAGCAGGACCCATTTTGTTCAGCATCTGAATCAGCAGATTTGATAGCAACAGAGCACAACCTCTGCAGATATACAAGGAGGTGCAGTCCAGAAAGACCTTGAGAAATTTGGGGACTGAGCCAACAGAAGCCTCAAGAAGCTCAGCAAAAATTACCAAGTGTTGCACTGAGGATGAGGTGGCCACACATGTCAGCGCAGCTGGAAGACAACTGAGTGAAGAGCAGCCCTGCTAAAAAGAACCTGGGGATTGCAGCAAACATGAGGTCAAACATAAGCCAGCTTTGTGCTGTCATCATCAATGCAGGAGGCTGGTGCTGGGCAACATAAAGTGAAGCTCTGCTCTTATTGCTGTTGAGGCTGCAGTTGGAATAGTGCCCCAATTCCAGCCTCCCATTTCAAGAAAGTTGCTGAGAAACTAGAGGGTCCAGTAGATTGCTATCAAGATGGCTGGGTCCTACAGTTGCTCCTCAGAAGCTGTATACTAAGACAACTGGTCTTAGTCTGATGAAGAGAATACCAAGAGGTAATTTGCCAATAGCCTACTATTGCATGAAAGAGCTCGAAGACAATGGGACCAAACTTTTCTCAGCAATGGAGGGTGGTATGAAATAAGGAGAAATGACCAAACCCTGCAGTTTGATAAGTTCAAAAAGCATACAGGAAAAATTTCTTCACTAGGAGAGTAACACATCACCGAAGTAAGCTATTTTCAGAGTGGAATAAGTTATTTTTTTGAGATTATGGCAGCTTTTGGGTTTTTTTTATACTTGGCTACATAAAACCATTACTAAAATCTCCAGGGTTGGAGACACATGCTTTTATGTGGTTTAAGTAGACAATGCTTTTGCAGTGGTTGAAGCAAACAGCCTCCAGAGGTCCCTAACAATCAACACTTCTACGACTGTATCATCAGCTGCTGATGTTATATCTGTAGCTCCTATCAAGGATACAGAGCTGGCTCAATGCAGTTCTCCTCCCTCTTTTCCAGTTGAAAGAACTGTCATAACAGACAATTCTTTTATCTCTCAAGACTGATCTAATTTCTCCAACACTAACACCAACCTACTTTGGAAGCATGTGAGGCAACACTAATGGAGTGCCTCAAAGCAATCCCTGAAAAGCTCCCAGAGTCAGCAAAACAACAGTGCATCTATTTCTACCATCCTCATTAACATGCTGTAGATTTAGTGAATTCTTGCTTATTTTAACAGGACTGTTCACCACAGATCTAGGGTAGTAGGGATGCCTTAATATAGACAGCTGCTATTTCCACCTCTAGTAAGAGTACATGAAGTTATTTACATATATAGCATATAAATGTCATAATAAAGACTACTTTAGGAACAGCTATGTTAGTATAGAATTTAAGAGGCAGGCTTTAATATAGACAGCTTCTATTTCTACCTCCAGCAAGAGTACATGAAGTTATTTCAATATATAGCACATAAATATCATAATAAAGACTGCTTTAGAAACAGCTATGTAAGAATAGAATTTGAGATCACTTCAGTTCTGCACAGCTTTAATTTTCACATACCCCTGGGGAATTCTTATTGGCCATGAAAGAAATTCTGGAGAAAAAAAGTGTTTCTCTAAAAGTTTTGAACTTCTCAAGTGTGCTTTTTGGACACTTGCCTGGGTACCAAGTTTTCATACTTAGGAAGCACAGGGCAGATTAACATACACTAAAGAAAAATTTTCACTTCAAAATATAAAATAATTTCTATTTTTTAAGTTTCCCTTTATTTCTCATAGAGTTGACATCAAAAGAAAGGATTTAGCTTAACCAAAATGTTTCAGTTGATCCATCCTGAAGCATTCTAGGTGGATAGAAATTTTAAACATCGACAAAGACATCTTTCAATCTGAAAGTTATTCTCCCAGCAAGAGGCCAAATCTTATTTGATTCCACCTCAAAATTTCAAGTCGATATATATGCCATCATGAAGAAGGCAATTATGAATACATGAACAGCAATGCATCATTCCTAATTATTAGGAAATATAAGGGGTTTACCGTAATTATTTTAATTTGGGTTTTGTCTGTAGTAATTTGTATTCCATAGGTTCTTTCCATATATATCTGATTAGATATATTAGGATTGATTAGGAGTGGAAATATATAGTATGAGCAATGCCAGTAATCCTTTTTCTTCTAATTTTGAGAGCTAACCTCTCTTTGAGGTTAGAGAAACTGACAGCCTTATCAGCCACATGTGTGGTACGAAGCACCTGCCTTCTGCAAGATTTACCATACAGTTCTCCAAATCAGAAGGGAAAAAAAAATAAAAAAATAAAAAAAAAAAAATCCAGTCAGGCTCTGTGCTTAAGCTGGAAAATGCCTTTTTCATTATGTAACTTAATCAGGAATCTTTTAACCTTAGTTTCAAGAGGAATTTAGGGCACTTCAACAAAAATAAAGACAAATTTTTATGATAAAATCTCTGATGTGGAGCCACGTATCAGCTCAACTGGTTTTTCCTCTCTTCTTCACAAAATGATATGATTGAAAAACCCTGTGCTTTTCCATAAAGGTATCCTGAAAAAGGGAAAGTGGGACCTTCAAGCGTGCTGTGAGGTTTTGTTGGGTTTTTTTTTAATTCTACTTACTCTTATGAAAGTAGAAATAGATTTTCCCATTAAAATGTCTAAATAACGGCTTGCTCTGTTTTCAGAGGATAAAAGAAAAAAAATTAAAATCAAAGAATTATATCCACAAAGTATTCCTTTGCCCTGCAGAACATCTTTCAGCTTGCTATAGCATGTGTCAAGTGGAGCCGCAGCGTCTGCTGATGTGTCTGCTCTGGGAGGGGAACTTCAGAGCCTGGCCGGGAGCTTATACTGTTGCCATGCAGAAGCAGAGGGGAACACTTGATCCAGTGTTATTTCAGTTCTGCAACTACCTTACGCTAACTGGTATGTTTATGATAAGGTTATTTTAATCTGTTATTTATTCCATTGTTTCTTGGTTTATTTTTAGCTATATAAAAGAGAAAGATTTGGAGTTATTACTTCAGGCCAGCTGCTATAGTATTACTTACTTGTTAGGACAGTATTTCAAATGCCTGTTGTATTCCTTTATCTACAATTACAGTACATTGTGGAGTCTAAGTTGCTGCAGCACCAACCTATAATTATGATCATTTAATCAATATTATAGATTTAAAAACTAAGTAGCTTTTCTTCTGTTCCTTATCTTGTAATCAGAGTAATCTTCACTTTATACGTCCTGACATGCTGTGGCACCTCTGAGGTTTTTCTTCCTCCTTTCAATACTGCACACCAGCTCATCACAGGGTCATTCTAGTTTCACTGAAGGTGGGAAAATGCTTGCCTTCTTAGAAAAAAACCCCAACCAATCAACCAAAAAACCACAGCCCACCCTCCCCCCAAAACCCCTTACAAACCAGAAAAACCCAAAACAAATCAGTGGTCTGAGTCACCAGAAAGAGCAGTATATCAAAGTCCAATTGGGAACTGCACAAAACGGCTTTCAGCCCCTGTGATACTGTGGGGTCAAATACCTTGAGGGATGCAGACTTCAGGCACCAAAAAGTAAAATGTGTACCTGCTCTTAGTCATTTTCATCCTAATTCTGTGAGAAAACACATCTTTTTCCTGGGAAGATTTGTATCTTCTCCACATGCTCATAAGGCAGCCCCTTCACACCTCACAGGTCCATGGTCCTCCTTTCCTATCAGGGGACCTGTGGGTAACTCATACTGCTTCCCTTGTAAGAGCCTTATACTAGGCAGTGAAAATGTTGTCCAGTTCCCCAGAATGTTTCCCCCTCATTTCTTTAACTAGAGGTTGCATTTTTTATATCCAGATGAACTTGAGAGCAGGAGGTTTCTAATCAGAAGGGCCTTCACTTTAATTGGGAAGGGATGGCAAAAACTTCTACCTTCACTCAAGCAGGAAACAAAGTAATTCAGTGAGCAGTGAAGATGCCCAATTCTCCTAAATATCTGGTTCCCAGGGTGAGAATTTTAAGCACTTAAAGATGCAAGATTTAGTATGAGTGTTTCCTGTAAATAAGATCTGCAAACTCCTTGGTCAAGATCATATTCATGTATTCCAAGCTGGAAGCCGAAAGAAAAGTTCAAACTCACTGGTAGCAGCTTGCCCTCCCTGCTTTGTAGCTTCCCTGAGGATTCATCTCCTTTTGGTTGGTACCTCAAGAACTGTACAGCTTCTCCTCTCCTCCTTCCCTGTGCTTTCACCACTGATAATAACAAAACCTGGAAAAATAATAACAAAACCTGGACAAAAAATAACAAAACCTGGAAGAAGACAACTGGCTCATGAAGTGCTGGGTTAGATTCTGAGCTGGGATAGGCAAGCATAGCTCTGTGTAATGTGTTAGAGTTACATTCATTTGCATCACCTGCAGAGCATTCAGAGAGCAAAAAATGTTCTTTCTCCAATGAAGAGAAGATAAAGAGCATGGCCAGTGGACAGATCCTCCCTCCCTTCTGCCCAGCTAGGTAACAGATTCCTTTTGTTTCCACAGTAAATTAACAGCTTAAGCTATCCATTGTGAAATGTTATTTGAGATTGTAGTATAATACCTTTTATTCTGTTATTGAATCATACTCAGCACATCAGAGTTAGGAAAGTCAAGAAAGGGAGGCGAAGTTAAGAAAGCAGCACAGGATGAAGGTCAGGAGTTGTGCACCAAAGACTACATTCTGCTGAGCATTTTTCAGATGAGTCTGGCTGCAAATCAAGTTGTCGTGGTTTAAAGCCTGCCACACAGCCCACTCACTGCCCCCCCCCCCCTCCCTCGGCTCCCGGAGGGATGGGGGAGGGAATCGAAAGAATCAACCTCCCACAGGTGGAAATAA